>PVJX010000598.1:99720-130195 GCA_004027295.1 Dolichotis patagonum | reverse complement strand
GAGAAGAGAACAATCTGAGGTAGACTAATTTCCATGGACAATTAGAAAATCAAAAGGAAAGTATCATATGATGAGGATTATTCAGGATATCTCTACTGTACCACAAACTGTACTTTCAGGATTCAGTTTATATGTCCCTTTTTCTTTGAAGAGTTTGACAAACACTGAATATAATCTCACTTCCAAATTGAATGGCAGGCCTTCTCACAGCCCCCTGCAATTCTTATCCAGTACTCATGACACTGTATTTTAAATGTCTGTTTACTAATCTATTACACACTGCAGACCTAAAAGTATTTTTCCAAATTTGTGTATTCACTGCTTTATGACTTGTGTCACTTATAATGCCTAACAGACAGTAAAAATTAAATAGGTTTTTTCCATATTCTTGACTTGCACAACCAAGAAGAGAAAACATAGCTGTATAAACACAACCAAAGTTTACCTTTAAAAATGAAATTTTAAAAAATTTCTACCTTTGTCATCAGTCCAACAGTGAAGACCTAGCCTAATTAGCCTGTGATTATTTTGCATTTTATGACAACATATTGCTTTACACTATGGTGGAAGGGATGTGTCCTTCTTAGTTAAAGAAAAAAAACTTGCTTTCTTGAATGACTGTAGCTGGGAAGTAATATTACTTACAAGTAGTAAAGCTGACTAAAATTTTTGTACAACCTTTTATGATCTCAATGAACTGTTTTAGGAATTAAGTGACAGTTGAGACATTTTCCGGAATCTATGAGTTTTGTATCTAAAAGAATTATTTAACAGCATAAATTTTTTAATGGGGAGACTTAATTAGCAAGAATTTATTTTATGAAGATGTACAAGTAGAGGACTAGAGGGCAGAACAAGAGAACAAGTGTCTTAAATTGTTTTAAAGGGTGGCATAACCTGACTTCAACATCTGGCAAAATTTGAATGCTTTTGGGAAAATAATCCCATGAAAATATCTAATTAATTTTTGGCTAAAAATAATGAGTCACTTCCCATTCTACCTGTTTTCTGCCTTCTGGTGGGCTCCTTTAGTAAACTGTTTCGGTTGCCTCAGGGTATAAAATGTGTCAAGAATATTATTGAGACATGGGGGGAGATTGGTAAATCTACTCCATCAGAATAGATGACAACTAGTTACAGTCTAAAACTTGGAGGAGGAAATGAAGTTAGAGTCCACACAGATAAGGTTGTTTTAGGCTATTTTTGAAGATAAGTGTGCTTATGAGTTGCATTAATAATGGATGAAATAATGCCTTAGCACTAAAATATAAAAACATTCTTATCTGACCACTAGGAAGTTGCTTGCCTGGCACCAATAATAAAAAGAAAATAAACATGAAATAATAAGTCACTTCTTTAAAAGAAAGTTCTCATGGTATTCTTCCATATTCATAAAGAATATGAATATTCTTTAATATTCATAATGCTGTCAACAAAGGTTTTATAAAGTGTTAGAGTGTGGCATTCTAAAGAGATAAAAGGATGTGTTTTCTTTCAAGAAATGCTTTGTGATTTCTCCTTCTAATTACAGTGTATTCCTTAGTGTTAACATTGTTCATTGTGTATTATCAAGTAATAAGCAATTAATGTTATTTATAATAAAAATTCTACAATTAAGTTGCCTTTATGCTATATAATATTTAATAATTAGATACTAATCCTTAGATTTCAATTTGTTCTTTAACAAGGAATTGAGAAGCACTTTTGTTTTCCATCTGACAGGTATGTAACTATTTTTAGGTAGGTCTTTGGACGTACTGAATTCCTTGGGAAAATACCAGCAGTGTGGTTTGATTTGAGAGGGAAGGGGTAAACTCTCATATCGTAAAGCCTCACACTGACATTACTCAACAATCACTGAAATCCCACCATGTGCATCAGAGTGTTTTGCTAAGCAGTGTCCCTCTTCATCAGTCTGTTGATACAAAATAAAATGTGTGCAGACATGGGGGCGGAGAGAGCATGGAGCTTTGATACAAAGAGTGTGAGTTGAACATGGAGTGTGAATCAAAGATGTGGAGTCAAAGACATGCATGTTTTCTTACTTGCCAGCCTTATATGCCAAACTATAGAAGGAAATAGAGACCAGAATGAGACAAAATTTGATAAAAAAAATATATATATACTGTGGATGTTTAAAATCTAAAACAAAGTTAACACAGTGAAAGACATTAACTTCCTCAAAATACTCCCTCTTCTTCAAAAAAATTTTCTATTTTATCACTTTATGAAACAGTTTTAAAAATCTCTTCTCAGTTGTCTTCTGTGAGGTAT
Source organism: Dolichotis patagonum (assembly GCA_004027295.1). Lineage (NCBI taxonomy): Eukaryota > Metazoa > Chordata > Mammalia > Rodentia > Caviidae > Dolichotis > Dolichotis patagonum. Next base: position 127,921 of record PVJX010000598.1, on the reverse strand, counting down.
GAGCAAAGATATGTTGGTAAATGATTCTTTGAATTGCCATCTACCAGAAAGGCAGGCTTGTAAAAACACTATGTTGTGTTGTCATCCACCTTATCCCCTGGATAAGCACTGTGAGATTTTCCAGTCTTCTTCAAAGTCATGGTAAAAGTTATGAATCACTTTAGGACATCAAAACAACCATGATAGCACAATTAAAGACATTCATGAATGAAGGACTCTAGAACTATTTTATAAAGTGGCAAGAACCATGGGATGTGTCTTTGAAGTGAGAGCAAGTTTTTAAGAGGGATGAATGTTCATGTGTCCATAATGAATTTCTAAAAACTTAAACATCTACTGTATTTCTGAGTCACACCTTGTAGATAGATTGATGACTTCTTTACTTTATGGGCTAATTTGCTTAATGCATATAGTGCTGCAGCTATTTTTAACATAAAACCTAAGGAGGATAATTATTTTCTTTCTTTGTTTTTCTACTGGCTATGTTTCTAACATTAAAATTGACTAGAAGGCCTACACCAAAACAGGATACAATTGGAAAGTAAGTTGGCAGAGAACCTCCTAAAACTTTTAGTCAGGTGATCTCTTCAACCAACTACATGCCTGTGTCTTGCCAGATACATCTCTTCCACTTGGTAGTTCCTAAGGTTTATCCTTTATGATAAAAAAGTCACTAATCAAGTGCTTTTTGTGTCCTGTTATTCATTCTAGTAAATTATTGAAACTGTGAAATAGTTCCAAGAACCCCCAAATCTGTCATTGCCCAGGTATCCTGGGAAGCCTCTGAAATAGACAGTGTCCTAAGATTGCACTTTTAACTTGTGTGGTCAACACCAATTGTGGGATTTAGTGTCAGCCTTGAAGTACATTATTCAACACCCAGATGTGTCAGAGATTTGGATAGTTGTTAAACATTATAGAAAAGCAGTATCTATTTGCATTAAAAAAATTTCACACAGTATCAGATATGGTGTCATAAAACACTACACAGCATAAGAGTTAGATATGTTTGTATGTATATGCATATAGAGTCATATAACATTTGTAGCATAAAAACATATATATGTGCTTATACATATAAAAATAACAAACAATCCTACATATAATAGATATTCCATAAAGGATGTGTTTTAAAACAAAACACATATGTATGTGTAAACTTACATAGGCTATATGAATATTCTATAAATGATAGGGCACATATAAATATACATGCAAAATAGATATTTAATGTATCAAGAAATATAAACAGTTTCATTATTTAGCAAATTTTGCAAAGGACATAAGCTAATAAATCCTCTATACTTTTCCTAAATTCAAATATAAGCTGGGCAGTTTTATAAAACACTTACCTGGATACCATAATGCACACCTTCAAATCAGTGTTTACCTGCTGATATCCTTAAATTTAGGTTAGTACAGTGATGCCCTGTGTTGGCAGAAGGGGCAAAGCACATTTGTGGATGAGGAATTAGTCTCTATTTTAAACTGACAATAACTTCAGAGACTTGCAACTTTAAAATATATCATTGTTCTGTTAATATTACATCGTATCATCTCCAAACAGTACATGCTTAAATGTTAACATGTATTTGTATGTCAGTTGCTTGAAGCGTCACAATTTTGCCCTTCACAGAATAATACTCTACAAGACTGGTAGCTCCCGGAACCATATTGTGAAGAGTGACACATAAACTAGCTGAATTACTTGTTAAATACTGTTTGAATTACACTGTAGAGGTTACGACAAAGTAGATAAAATTTATTTTTCCTTTTGTGATACTGGGGAGGGAGTAGAGTGGAGTTTTCTGCCACTGTGTACATTATTTCATTTGGGAAAGGATTCTGATGTCCTTGCATAACAGGCTATTTGTGTAATTATAGGTTTTGTGACTTTAGTGCTAGTGTCTCAAGGTTACTCTTTATTCTACTGAGAACAACTTTTCATCAGCTTTTTTTTTAAACAGTCTCCTCTTGTAGCCTATGCTCAAATTTGCATTAAAATTCTCTCATAATTTTTCATTCTATCTCCTCTGGTATTTAACAGTGGAATTTTATGGTTAGAATGAAGAGGGGAAAGAATAGAAAACTCACACGCAGCAATGGCCTTTTCTTAGCCTGGGTTATGAACAAAGCATTGTGTAATGTGGCACTATCTGTATAATATAGATATTGATGTTTAGAGCAGCCCTGTGTAGTAAATGACATTTCCATTTTGTAGAAGAAGATATGAGTCACAGACGTTATCCAAGTTTGCATAACATATTAAACAGGAGGGACAACATTTAAAATCACATTTACCTAACTGCACACATGTACTTTTTATGTGGTGTGGCTTAAGGCAGAAATCCCATAGGTGGAATAGTTGAGAACTGAAACATAATTACAACTCCAGCAATCAAAGTGGGCAGAGCCAATTTGATTTAAAATATCTTGCAAAAAAATGACTCTATACTAAGTGATTGAAAGACAAATTTTTCTCCTTTTCTCCATTGCTCTAATGTTCTATTTCAGATTTTTATTTTTGTGATACATAAACTCACACTAGTAAACCATTATGTTGCACAGAGAATGAAAACTTCTAAAGATTGTTTTAAAACACAGTAATAGGCAAAATAGATTAAATAATAAAAATAAAAGCTATTAAAGCACCACATAAGCCCCTACCATTTTGAACAGTTGCTATATACCAGCTGCTCTACTTATATTTTTTCATAGTTTTTTCCATTTGATTCATAAAATAAGAAATTAATAAGAGCAGAATAGCTGGATTTCCTGAACAGTCATTGCAGTAGACGTGTACTTTTAGTAGTCTCACTGGTACAATACATTTTTACCCCTCAAGTTTCAGACAGTTGTATAAAATAAGTGAAATGTTACAAAAAAAGCATAAATCCTAAGGCATAATATTTCAACAGATTGAAAATACACAGGAAATAAACAGGATAAATGATGTATTAACATAAAGTGACTGTCTCATTGGAACTAACGGAAAAGAAGAATGTTTATTTCATTGATCCATTATTCATTCCTGAAATGACAGTCACGAAATCAAGAGACATGTCATTTGAATTTTGAAGTGTCCTTGACAACCTCCACAGATTTCTACCCATCCTTTAATATACTAATACTACAATCATTTCTTCCAAAACCTTGTCAAAAACTGTTCATGTTTTCATTAGGTACAGAAAAGAACCCAAAACTCTACTACAAGCATGATTTTTTTTTACATGGTTAACTCTTAGTACTTGTTTTCTTGTCACTTCTTCCTGGAAGTCTTCCCTGGGACTCTGCATGTTCAGAGGGGCTCCTTCTTTGCTTTTTAATAGGACCCTGTAATCACAATGTCAGTGGGTGGCTCCCAGGCTAACAAACATGTTTATTTATTCACTTATGCTTCCTTCATTTTCTGCTCCACTCTCGGTACCTAACAGCATGGCTGCACTATGGTAGTTCCAGAAAATAGGGAAACTGGTGGGAAATCGTTGGGATGCCCTTCAGTGACAGATATTCCCACTTCTGGCCAGTGCTATCAGTCAGCCTCCTAACAGCTGTGCTATCGCCGACTGTAGCACTCAAGAGAGACCTTTCTGCACTAAGCCTATAGATTGGTCCTGTGCAAACTCAAGCCTGTCACAGTGGTGGCCTTCTACTCTGTAATTATCGTACCTTTTCCTTTATTCATTCTTTTTGTGCTAGGAGAGGTAATTTCAGAGACCAACCATGACTCCTCTTTTTTCCTAAATAGAAATTTCTTACTATCCTTAATGTGGTTTAGGCAAATGAAGACCTATTGCTTCATATGTTCATTTAGAAAACTTGGATTCACCTACAGTTTTTGCACAGCTAACAGAGGGTTTTAATTGAGGTAGTGAAAAGGCTAGGCTTTCATACTAGCTGCAATTTTGTGAGTTTTTCGGAAAATGAATTTGAGGACAAAGTGAGAGGGAACATACAAATGAATAAAAATGGCATATGACCTACATATTAAAGGACTATATCTGGGGTTTGCAAATGTTTTATGAAGGGCCGTGTAATATATACTTTAAACTTGTCCTCTAAATTATTTCTTTAAATAATCAACTCTATCTCTGTAGCTCCAAATACAACAAAGTGTAAATGCACAATGTTCCAGTTAGGTTGGCAAACAAAAGCATTTGGTAAAATTTTGCATTTGTTGATAAACTACACATCAGGTGATAGACACAACCGTGGCCGCGTTACCCACACAAACACACATGAAGCCATCTCCCCCAAAATGATAAAACAAATTAAATTTGTAAGTGGAATTGCCACTTAATTTATGGTAACTAAATTTTAGAATTTCATATATTATATAATACTTTAATCTGTCACATAGCAATGTTTTTTTTTATTCTTTTCAACCATTAAAAATGTTAAAACTATTCTTATTAGATGACCACACAAAAATAGGTGGCATGCTAAATTTGGCCTAAGTATCTTAGTTTGTTGCAACTGGGCTGGAAACTTGATCTTTGGTGGTGCTATGTTGAGAAGGCAAACCTTTTAAAATTAGGATCAAGTGGAAAAATGATTCAGTCACTTGACATACTGCCTTTATAAGCAATTCTGGTACTGCTCATAGAACTCTGGCTGGTTTCTGTGAGAGCTGGATTTCACACACACACACACACACACACACACACACACACACAAAACAGGTCCCTGAATCTGAATCTCTCTTACTTCCTATCTCACTGTGTAATTGCTCTCTCTTTCACATACATTGGCATCATGACACCATCCACCATGCTATGAAGTATGTTAAGGCCTCACTAAAGCCAAATAATGGAACCATACTTTTCAACCTCTAAAACTGTGAGTTAAGTTCTTTTTTTCTGTATAAAGTGTACCCCCTCAAGTATTTTTTAACAATAACAATGGTAGACTAACACATAGAGCCATTAACCAAAAAGGAAAATTCTAGAAAAGAAATTGACTAAAAAGCAGGACAGAGGAAGACTGTCTTCTTTTTTTATTTGGAAGGACTGGGAATTAGCTGATTTAAAATTGATTAAAGTTATCTAATCTCCATGATACCCAGAGTTTTTGTGGAAATATTTTAGGAAGTACTTTTTAATGAAAAGTTCTGTTTTTAAATATATTTTCCATATAATATAAAATCCTAAATTGCTAAATTCTATGAGTTCCTTTCAGTTGAAAAATATCTTTTAAAAACTTCCCAATAGATAGAGAATTTTTTCTCAAGAATTTAAGCTGGTAAAATAATTACTAATAGTTTGAAGTATGTATGAAGCAGAAGAAACTACTCCTGACACCAAGAGGAAGAGCAGATAGAAAACTGTATCATTTATAATCCTATTCCATCTTCTGATTTGTTTTATAATCTTCTGAGACAAAAATGAAAAATGACATTAGCATGCCTTCACTTGTATTCGTTAGCTTTCTTTCCATTCCCATTGCTACTTTCTTTTCATTACTCACATAGTCAGTGACATTTCTAGGCTTGCAGATGATTTTTCTTTTTCTTCGCTCTCTCCTTGACCTCCTCCTTTTTATTTATGGGCATTTATGTCCTAGAGATACTTAATTTCTAATAAAATAACAAGACTAACATCTAACAAAAAAGTAAAATAATCTATTTCAATAGCTATATAGTGATATTTTCAGAATGGATTTAATTCAGAAAATACTAGTTTAAATGAACATATCAAGCATAGCATTATAGAAATTTACGATTCAACTATCATCCATGTAAATCATCTATAAAAAATCTGATGTTATTTTAGCGAACTAGAACATTTTAAGCAGAGAAGCAGCGTATGGTTATTACATGAAGTGAGTCTCATGGAATTTTACTTTTATAAGTAATAGACATTTTTCACATAAGAGGTCTTCAAAATTCACAAGTAGTGAAACTTAAAAATGTCTAATTAAAACATGGCATAAGGGAATCCATGAGTCTGGCTGGGTCAATTGCTTCCTGGCCTACTTTTAGGAGTTACAGTTATTTCTGCTTACTGATGACAATAGTAAAAGCATCAAACTATTTCTGCATATCAAGGTTATTCTGGTTCTGAAAAACAATCACAATAATCCACTAGTTATAGTTAGTTGAGTAAATATTTATAGAGAAAAGTAGGTTAAATAGGGTATTGTCATAGCATTTAGTGTCTTGTGTGAATTGTTTTAAAAGGGTATCTAGCATTATTCTTCTGTAAACATTTTTTCTATAATTGTCATATTACTTAGTTTTTCTCTTTTTTCCTGTTCTATTTTTATGTTTTTCTTGGTTATTTTTTATCTTTACTTTTATATATGTAAAAAAAAATTTAAGGACTCACGTAAATTAAAATATTTTGTGTTTGATGACTTAAATCAGGAACAAAACATGATCCTAAAAACAATCTTACTCAACTGCAGAATTCTTAGACAAGTTCTTTATAATCATTATCTTTATTAGTATCTTCATGATGATCTCATCTGATTCCTGTTTACCTGTTGCTGGACTTAACTGTGGTATGTGTCTAAGTCATGTCCCTGACTCCTGTTTTTCAGTCTGTCTCCTAAACCACCTAGAGCTCTGACACAAGTGAGCTTCATAAAATGCAACACAGCACGCTATTCTTCTGCAAAGACTTGTTTCTTTCTCCTCAGAATTAAGTGTAGAAGTCTTTGCTTTGGAATAGAAACACTGGAACTAATGTCTCTTCTTTTCCTCCATTAAGTGACTTACATGTATTTCTAGCAATGGCTTCAATTCTCTTCAATACAGGTATTTCCTAATAAGTAAAGCTATTTTTTTTCTTTTGCTTGGATCCACCCACAGAAGTATTACTTTCACTTAACAAATTATGTCAAGGCACATTGCCTTTATGCAGTGTCCTGAATAAAACAAACAGAGATCCTCAACTGACATTTTTAGGAGCACATTAACTGTTCTTACACTTTTTTCTTTAAAATCCTGATTTTACTTACAAGCTCTTTGAAGACAGAAGCAATGTGTTATAATCATCTGTTCCTGACATGTACAATGGAATAACTAGAGGAAACATTACATGAATGTGAAGGATTGTAGATGTGATTAAATCAGGATTCCATTAGCTGGCTTTCTCTAGAAAGGCAAAAATAATGCTGTTGGGGAAAGAAAGATAAAACACTTTTCGCTGTCCAATTAAACCCATGCGCGATTTAATTCTGGGTGTAAGAATCCACAGAGCATAACACAGAGATGTTGCATTGCAGCTTTGGAAAAGTTAAGTCTAATACATGAAAGAAGAAATGTGTGAACTGAAGTAGTTGAGAGCTGCCACACATGACTGTTCTCTGCTCTGCTCCCCAAAGACCTGGAAAGCCGGCTCTGGAGGTGTGGGGGTGGGAGGCAGGAGCAAAGCAAAGATTGGGAATAGAGAGCGGGGGTGAAGTGAGAGAAATCCAGGAGCGCAGAAAAGAAAATGCAAGATAATTAGCTTCCATGATTAAAGGTTTTATTTTTACAAATCACTTCTCAATCTATTCCTGCCATGAGAGATGTTACCATCTATTTCTAGACTGAGTAATCTGCTATAGTGCAAAATTTTGATTAATAACTGTCTCCCTATTTTATCTATAAAAATATTAAGACAGACTCATTTAATTACCATAACTAGGCTTGGCACGGTGCTGCCAGGTCCTGAAGGATTGCCATGCCCTGCCTGACCTCAGTGTCACACCTTGCACCTCATGGATGAGCACCCGGGGGCAGAAGCGGGCCCATCCTTCCGGGCCGCAGTGGAGTGCAGTGTGTCCCACTGCTCCATCCTGATGTGCAGGCTCTGTTCTTCCCACAGGAACAGGATTCTGACAGGCACTTTATCTCAACACACTGAGTTTCATATGAAATTGTCACTTTCTCTTGCCGCCTTGCTAGCTAGTTCAATACCATGAAGAGATACAAGGAGTGAGATTCTACATTGAATTCAAGCCAAGTGACTCTCATTTCAGGGAAAATTCACTGCTTTGCACAACTGAGAAAGAACAAGAAATGGAGGGGGACAAGAAAAAGACAGTAATGACAGGCCATTGTATGATGATGTAGAAGTAAGCATTTCATGTGTAAAACTATTTTCTCAGTTAATTTTCATAGCTAAGAATATCATCCTGTACTTTATTTTCATTATTGGAAAAACAAAGTTTAATCCATACTTGAAATGGACACTTTAATTTCCAAATCTAGTCTTCCTCATGTGATGTGACAACTGATAAGTGAATTTGTGAAAGTGAAACAGTTTATCTGCCTTCATCACTGGGTGAAGAGCAACTGACTTATGCATTTAGGGGGAATATTTGTTAGTCCTGTTCATCAGTATTTCATCACCAGATCAGTGTTTTACTCACTTAAAGGTCATTTTCTCTTGGCAGCTGCTCTAGCTTGCACTTTCATGATCAAACTTTTCATGTCCATGGAACTCTTCCATTGCTTTTTGTTAGATATAATGAACATAGAAGACCTTTTGGCTACTTTGGCTACTTTTGGGTTTCAACGTCTAATAAAGTTGAGTGTAGAATTCTAATTCTCAGGACTAATTTTTTTCTTAATCTGTAAAAATACTTGACCATGTGTTGTTATTAAGTAGTTACATTTACTTCTCCTGACTTCTATTAAAGTAACTGTAAGCAAATAAATAAACAAATAATGGCACAAGGATACAAAGACTACTGTAGTAGGTTTCGAATGCCAGAAAGCAGATAAGTCAATGGCAATCAACTTTGTAGAGCTATCATTGCAGCATAAGCCAGCAGAGATGAGGCCTTTGATGCAAGTTGGCTGGGGTGTAACAATTCCAGAAATGTAGGAATCTGTGGGAACCAACGATTCCACATATCCAGAAATTCGTGGCACTAATTGAGGTAAAAACAGGTTTGCTCCGAGATGACACTGAAACAGCACTATTTTGATTGTGAGATAACACATAAATTTGAATTTTAGTATATCACAAATAAAGTTGGGGAAATAATGGAAATCCCACATTGAAAAAATGAGATTTCTGTCAACCAGAATACTTCCTGCATTAGACTGGGTGACTTCAGTGTTAAAGCAACCACTTCCAAATAAACTCTACTCCAGAAGCAGCAGTGAGTTAATAACAGGGAGAGAAATTATAACCTTTCCTTTACATTTGCACATGGAGATTCTAAATTTAGAATTTTATTTCCTAACTACTTAATATGAGTTGATGGCCAAAATGAAAAGACATTGAATGAAGGGAAAACAAAGCAGCACAAAATAAAGCAACTATAAACATACCAGAACTACCTGGTCAATCAAAATAAATGAATAAATATCTCAGAGAAAAATAATATACCAACAACAGAAAAAGGAGACTTTTCAGGATAATGTTTAAAGATGTCCACAATTTTAGCCATGAAAAACAAAAAGGAAAGTGGAGGAAAAAAAAAACTAACACAGAAACAAAGTACCAGAAATGTTAAAAAGCTCCTGGAAACTCCAAGTAGGAGGGTGTTTCATACAATAATTTAAAAGATGATAAAAGTTAAAGACAAATCCAAAGGTTATATAAGTTAAGTAAATATAAAAGGTTAAGTAAATATAAAAAGAGAAAAACACGAAATTTGGATGCTCACTCAGGAATTTCAAGTAGTAGATATTTAAAACTACAGAAAGGAAGAAGTAGATTTGAGAAATTCTTATGACTGAATGTAATGCAATTATACATTTTTAGACTTAAATTTATCCAGATCATTGGATGATAAAAATGCACTCCATGTCCACAAGTCATGTTTCTATACCTTTGTGAATAGACATCCTTGCCACTCACGGAAACTCAGTTATCAGAATGGAACTGTTTCTCAAAAGCACTGAACTTTCAAAGACAATGGTGGTCATGTATCAGTTCAAATAATTTTAGATTGTAAATCTTCTGTCAGGCAAAGCAATTAGAAAAACACTTCAATCTCTACAAGTTTTTGGTGTTTTTCTCAAGTATTCTTCTTCAAGAAGATACTATGAGTGTGTTTGCTTACCTTTATGGAGGATGAAATGAAGTAAAAAGGAATGAGTGTCAGGTAAGATATTTTTCAACATGGATGAAACACACAGAGAACCCAAACCAGTGATGAAGAGGATTCCACAGGGGGAAGAAGCATCCACTGTTTGTTGAACATATGAAGAAAAACAAGCACTCTAAGTTATGAGAGATAAACATATCTAAAATGTGTCTCAGTAGAACCAAGTATTAATGTAAAACTCAAGTTTGCTGTTTACCAAAGAGACGATGCTCTTTGTGAGGAAATGAAACCAACATCAGCACCGTGACAACCATAAAAACAGACGTCTATGTTCTTAGACCCACTTTCTGTCCCGCTGTTATCCAGGCCCAATGTGCACAGATTACTGCACTTCGTTGAGTCTGGTGGGACAGAAAACACACCACATTGGGCAAAGCGGGTCAAAAACTTGTGGATAGTTATCTAGGGAGAGAAAAACTAGGATCCTTTGTGAGTCGGTGTCCCCAAACTCAAAGAGCTGCCTTTGAACCGGAGCCTTGAGTGCGTGAAACTCACTGGCATCACAAGTAACAGGGTGTGGAAAACAACTGCTTTGGGGTCGCATGAAGCAGAGGCTGCAGTTCACTGGGAGAAACTGAAGGTTAGCTTGCTCCTGGAAGAGAGAAGAACAAAGCCTAAAGCGTACAATGTCTGGAGAAGTTGCTGCATAACTCAAAAATCTTGATAAAAATTTCATACAAAACGAATTTTAAAATAATAGTAAAATTAACGTTTGTGGGTCATCAAGCTAAGTAAGCATAATAGTAAAAATAAAAAAAACTTCAGATAAATTTACAAACATATTTTCCTAATCATGTACTGCTTAGCAGGTCAAATCCTTAATATATATCATCTTCTTTCTAAGTCTCACAATAATACTCGGGTAAATATGGATATTATGATCTCTATTATGTTGGTACATAAACTGAAATTTGGAGAAGTTAATCAATTTTCTACAGTTCAGCCATCTCCCAGTGCCAGAACATGTAAAGCTTTAATATAAGTGAAATTCAGGAATGATAGTGTTCCACTGTGTTGATTAAATATCTATTTCTACCAAAAATTTACTTTTTCCTTGATCAAGAAATTTCTTATATCGAGGGCTCATAATGCTGAAATCCTTCCTTATAAATAAAAAATGGGAAATTATTGATAAGAATAGCAATGATTTTATGATTCTTGAAAACTATATACAGCCTTTTAAATTCATATCCAATCTATACTACATTCCTTGACACTGTGAAAAAATAACAACATGCATCAATAAATACAAATATGTGATTCTAAATCTATGTTGCAACTATGTCTTTCACCATCATTGGAAAGCAAAACTATCACTGTTTTGCACGTTAATTTTGAGGGATGCATTATGATACAATTAATTGGCTCTGTTAATACTCTCAGTTCCCTTTTCCTGGGCCAGGGTGAAAAAACCACTGTTGTATGTTGAATACCATTAAATTAGAGTATTTCTGTCAAAATAGAAATATGTACATTTTACTTGCAAAATTTCTATTTTTTGAGAAGAATCAAGAGACGCATGGTAGCTATCATCATCAATAGAAGGTCAGAGACATCCATGCTATCAAACATTACGTAGTCTACCAGAATGATTCTAGTTTAGTGCTGGAGGGAATTCAATCTTATAATTCAAGGTCTTATACTGAGGGCAGACTAATGGTTTAATTGCTTTATATGTCTTAACTGAGTTTAGCTTATGACACTTCAGGATGATAATTATATTATTTTTGGTTACATTATAGATGAGGATTCTAAGGCAACAAAACACTAGACCTTCCCAAACACTCCAACTAGAAAGAAAGCAGAGTTAAGATGCATGCTCTGCCTCTCTGGCTCCAGCACGGAGACTCTCAAAGTGCCTCATAGGAAAAATGAAACGCTGTGAAAAAAAAGCATATGCATTTGTATTGGGGGACTACAATTGTAAATTGAAAGACCTTAGTCATTTGACTCTCTGGGTCTCCAATTTTTATCTGTAAAATTGGGTTAATAGTGATGCTTAGAGTACTAAATAGCAGTATATATGTGAGCAATTTGCAAACACTTAAATAATATAAATACTATTCACTTTCAAGGGAAGCAAATTCCCATGACTGACATTTTTCAAGACACGGGTTACAAACTAAAATATAGACTGGCAGAAGCAGCAGGAATGTTTTTCTAACTTCTGACCCCTATGATTCTACAGAGCTGAACTGAAGACTCCTTTTAAATTAGGGACAATTGAATGACAGTATGCACTGCAGTGGGGTTTGCAGAGTGTAGTGAGATACATCAATAAGCTCACCTATGAGCAATAGAAATTGAGAAGTTGGAGAGGCAATGAGATTTCTAGGCTTAATAAGACAAATGTAATTAACTGAATATTAAGTCTTCTTTCCCACAGGTCTACTGCGGAGATAGGCCTTTAACAAAATGGCATAATTCAGTCAATAATCACATGGAAGGGATGAGAAGAATTCAGAAATGAAGGCTGCGATGTGATGCACCAGAGAACATGTACCCCTGAATATTGTGCTCATCTTATGGTCTGAAAATTAGTCATGTTTTTTCATAACCCATGAAATTCTTAGACTTGGGAACTGCAGATTTGAAGGTCTTAGGTGGCTATAACCTCAAAATGAAATACAACCTCATAATGAAATAGATTTTCTCAAGGTCAGGAGGAAAATCTCTGTTCCAAAACCATTGACTTATAGCTATATTTTAAATCCCAAAAAATAAAAAAATAAAAAAAACAAATATAACTTGAATAAAATGTTAGGCCTTTTAATCACTGAAAACTCCAATTTTACTTAGTTAATTAGTAGCTGGCACATCAAATGATATGTGATGCCAGTTCTGGTACAAAACAGAACATTAAAAAATAACTTATGAGTAAGTAGAAAAAGCATTTTAAGTAAATAAAGATCAGTAAGATTTTGCAATTGCACTGGAACTTGAAACATGTCACAATTTAATCTAATTTCCACAGAGAATTATGTCAAATCTTCAAGATTCATAGCCATCAGTAAGTATTTCTATGATTTCCACTGCTTAAGCCTTCACTTGGCAGTTACACAAACAGAAAATTAGTGAGAAATTCAATACATTATTCCAATCTTGGGTCAATATATGTTGGATTCAATATACATAAATAACAAAATCTTTTTGGTATAAGTTTTTAGTACTTTGCAATCATGATTCTCTGTTGTTTATATTTGTATGTGTCAAATTATTCAGAGCTAAGAATACATTTAGGTCAACTAGTTAGAACATAAATACAATCTCTCTTTTCTTCAGATCCTGTCATACTGGTCTTGTCTCTGTTTCCTTAAAATCTTGGGTATACTGGTCTTGCCAACCTTTTCACCAAAATGCAATGTTGAATATACAAAAAAAATGTAGAAGAACAGATGGGAAAGTAACTAATTTATGCTAAACTAGGCATTCTGGGGGAAGCTGGAAACCTTAGGTATGCCAAAAACTACATCAAAAACAAAAAGCCAACCTACAAAAATCATGTCCCCAGAACACATGGCACCTGCCTTCATGGTCAAAATGGAAAATAAAGTTTGCAAAAGAATATAAGTTTTCTTGTAATTACCAAGAGAGGATTCTCTGGGCCTCTCACTTTTAGTTTTAGCTGTCATTCTGGAAGAGAAAGGAACTACTCTAAAAAAGATGAGTTTACAACATTTTCAGCAAAATCTGAAAATGATACATTATTGTAGATGCAACCTAGTTGTGAAATTATCTTAAAGAAACTTTAACATCCTGTTTCTTCAATAATCATTTGTGCATCTCCTTTTCTTGTCTTTTGGAGTCAGAAGGTTTCCATTACAAACATATGACAAATGCTTGTTCATTTTAAAATTCCACTCATGCATATTCTTTTTCTTTTTTCTAGTGCACTGCTCTCTGCGTGTAAATGTGTTTTTATGTGTGTACTTACAATGAGGTCATTATTTTATTCTTCCTTTCCTCCCATTACTATGTCTATCACCTAAGAATAGGTGAGGATATACATGTTACTTACATGCCTGGTTCCTATAGTTTTCTGGTTGTTTCTGAATTTCTGCACTGTGACCAGCAATGTGTGTCAATACCTCAATGATAGCACTCTAATGGGCAGCATTTTGAGATGTTCAGGGTTGGCAGAGCTTATATTCTTGCGTTATCTTATTTGGAAAATTTGGTTTGGTTTAATCTTCTCCTGGCAAGTTTTTGCACCCTTATTTGTGGAGTCAGTGTTAGTCTTGGCAGGATGGGTCATCATCAAAATATCTGGAGTCCACTCATCTTCAACATTACTCAGGGTAGTTGTGTTTGAAATGTGGGCATATTTTCAAGTTAATTCTATGAATGTTAGTTATTCACTAGCATCTGCTCTGATATCTATCTCCTATACTTTACTTTGTCCTTCGCAAATAGGCCCAGAGGACAAATTAATAGATTTGCAATATGAATAAATATTCACTTAGGGTTTTCTCCTAATATACATTCCTTTTAGGTATTTCTTTCTTTATCAGTGGTTTTATTAAACCTTCTGTCCTCTTTTTAAATTACATGAAACAACATCTTTGAATCTCCTCCAAAAGAAAATCCCTACTTTTAAGACTGTAACCTCAGATACCAAAAATAACCTTCTAAGCCCTCAAATCCGAAGTGCTTTTCTAGAGAGGTGGTGATATCTGGAGAAGAAGCCAAGTTGTTACCAGGTGCTACTGTTTTCATTAAGAAAATCTTGCCTGTAATTGTAGTGCTTACAATTATGTATGAAATAATGCTTCCATTTTTCATCTAAATCCTCCACAATATAATTTCTAAATTTAAGTTAAACAAAAGAGGAAATATATAGCACTGCTGTATTGTGATTCAAATACTTGAGTTCGTATCCTAATCCTGTCAATTACTTACTAACTTTGGAGAAATAGCTGATCCTCAATCTCGTTTCTGCAAGCTGGTAACAATAATTTCCATTTCATGGAGTTGCTAAAATGTTAATAATGTAGGCAATATAGAGCATACCACTTAATATAATAAGCATTTAACAATTTGCTGTTTTCATTGACAGCCTTTTTTGTACCTAGTCTTCACTTTGTTATATGCAAAGTTAGTATCAGAAGAACATTTCCTCCCATTTCTTTAAGATAGATAATGTTTTCTGTACAACTGAGAGAATAGTCACTGCTTAAGTTTGCAGAAGTGTAAGAAGAGATGGAATTTTAACTCAAGTTGTCTGAAATCTAAAACACAGAGTCTGCCTCAGGACTTTGCATTTTTGTGATTAAGATAATTCTCTTCAATGATTCTGTCCATTCTTAACTCTGAAAACTTTTTACCAGACAAACAACTCTTCCCTGGTTGGTATTTCTCTACTTTTCCTTAAGAAAAACAAAACAAAACAAGACAAAACAAAACAAAACAAAACAAAACAAAACAGCTGTGATCACACTAAAAGAGCACTAAAATAGCTTTTTCCTCTCTCAGGCACTTCCTTATTTCTCCCTTTTTTCCTTTTTCTACTATCATATTCACCAGAAGATTTGGAGGCTGTATAGCTTTATGTTATATTGTTTTTCTTATTTAAGTCTGTGAAGTGAAGTACATTGTGATAACCATGGATTGTCAACTAAGCTCCCTAGGTTCTTGTAACTACTACATAAGAATTTTAGTTCATTTAATTGTAAAGCTTATGGACTTCATTTTTTCCCAAATAGTTCGCTAGATGAAATGCATCAATCATGCCTCACATTTCCTCTCTAAGATTGTATCAAATGTACCTTCTTATATTGTTCTAAAGAAAAAGCAAGTTTCAAGAAAAAGAAACTATAACTTAATGTTTTAAGCCAAACCTAAGAGTTATTTTTGTCTTCTGTTCTCCTTTTCTCACGACTTGTTGATTGCACACTTCCTTCTACATTTCCTCCTCCTTCAACATGTTAGTGAAAGATAGTTTCATTACATAAATATGAAATATACATATTTATAAATTATATATAGAAGATAATTTGTATAGCTAAACTTTCTCTAATTGCAATTGAATACTTCAATTAATTTTAATTATATGTCATCCCTGTCATGTTAACTCTAAAAGTGACTTGGGTGTATTAAAAAGCTTATATCGTTTGTCAGATTTTAGGTTAAAGACTTGTTAGGAGAAAAATCAGTATATGATTCTGTTAATTAAAGTCCAAATGAGTTTTGATTTCACATTATTCTAAGAAGGTAGTATGCTTTTAAGCATTGTTCACCTTCTTTGACTGTACTTTTATTTTACTAGACAAAGTTACAATTTTCCCAGGAATAATATATAATTCAAAAACAAAGAAACAAATGAAATAAAACCCTTCAGGTCTACAAACATATACTTTTTAAAAAGTAAAATGTAGCTTATAGTGTTTTCCAAGCACTTTAACATATAACACATTACAAACCAGGACATCAGAATTCTTTCATAAAATAACTTTGCCAATCTGCAAATTAATAAAAGTAGTAGGCTTCCTCTTATCAAGGTTTGCAAAATTTGATGAAGATCTATCTGTGCGATGAAAGTGTGAAAGGATATTGCACCATCACTGGAAAATTATAGAAATAAATCACACAGTTTCATTAAAATAGAAAAAATGATTTTTCAGTTTCAAAGTATAGAACCATGAGAAAATTTAAAACTAAAAATATCTAACATAAACCAGACATTTAAGAAGGATGTTGGGAGAAAGTATATTGGTTTAAAAAATATTTGCTCTTGCATAATGGGATTAAAACAGAGCATACTGAGTTATTGTAATGATCCATCACTAGTGTTAGAGATAATGTAAAGAGCATAGGATATGACTTGAAACATAATAATTGTTCAAAAGCACTTGTTACTGTCATTGGACCAATCATAATGGACATTAGAAATATCTTGGGGATTTTCTCTACTTTTTGAGGAGATTTAGTGAAACTCCAATGAAAATATTCTATATTAGTCAGCTTTCTGTCAGGGTGAAAAACACCTGAGAAAATCAACTAAAATGGGCTAAAGATTTATTTTAAATCAAAGTTTCAGAGGCTTCACTTCATCTTCAGCTGTTCCAATATTTCAGGCAAGTGAGGAGTTGGCAAATCAAAGTAGGAAAAATGTGGTGGACAATGCTGCTCACCTTGTTGAAGCCAGAAAACAGAGGGAGACAGGCCTTAGGGACAAATGTACTGTTCAAGGGCCCCTCAAAGCACTGTGGTCTACTTTTTCCAACAAGGGAAAACTTCCTATCACTTCCCAGTAGTCCATGAAGTTATGAATTCAAAAGTTGTTTAATCCATTCATGAGGTCAAATCCCTCAAAATCTGATCACATTTAAACTATGAGCCCTACTGCAGAGGACCAAGCCTTCTTTCATGACACGAGGTTTGGGGCAGCACATTTCAGATCTAAACCAAAAGACGCTCATGATTTCTGCCTCATTTTAAAATAAATTTATTAGAAATTCCATTTATGAATTTTTGTGTGCACATAATCCAGTGTCAAACATACCAGTTTAAAAATACATGTGTGTGTGTCTGTGTATTCTTAACATTAGAGGATCATATTTACAAAACACGAAGAGATACATCATGCCTGAAAGAAAACCTATGCCATTTCAATTTTGAAAGTAATCTAAAGCTAGTACTGAACGAAAACATCTACGAACATGTTAAATATCAGGTGTGGGTAGAGGAAGGAAGATGGAGGGAGTTTAAATACTACTTAGGAAAATATGAATAAACATGTCATTTATTTTATAAAGACTCAAATTTATGTATTTATATCTGTATCTGTATTTGAAAACATACTTATGTGTGTGTATACACACAGAGATGAGTGTATTCATGAACACTTACAAAGTTATGTTTTAAATCACAGTCAATATCAGTTTAGGCAGCTTTTAATCAGCACTAAAATACTGAATGAAATTTAGACTACCTTTAAAAGTTAGCACTAAAATAATATGAGTCATGATGAAAGGTAAATATATGAGTTGTTATGTAGTGAACCTCAAAAGCAACGTAAACAAGTGAAAGGAAAGTAAATATTATGATAACACCACCAGGCCAAAAAAAAAAATAAAATAAAAGACCAAAGCAAAAGGAAACATCCGTTTTATAATGATTATCAATACCAAAAAAGCCATATCAGCCAGAGTAAAAACTTGATAAGTTTTATGACCACTAATAACATCACAGAAATGTACTATCAGATATGGAGGAAATTCACAGAAAAAGACTAAGACGTATTTATAAAAAGAAATTATATGGAACTTACTTCTGACATTGCAAGAGTACTTGTGAAAAGTAAGTGAAGAGGACATGACTGATAAAGTAAAATGCATATGTAACAAAATACATCTTAACAAAGAGAAAATGCTTTTTTCTAGCATCAGAGGATTATACTACAAGCTGTTATCATGTATATGTTCAAGGGCACTGCAAAGCGCTGCGGCAATACTATCATAATGTAAAAAAATCTAGAATCACATTCCAAATATCATGTAATAGTAGAAATACAAGTGTATGTACCCACAGTTGTACATATATATATTAGACATGGTAAGCAAACAAAAATGTAAAATAGTTAACACTTTGGGTAAACAGATGCAAGAGGAAACAAGCATCACAAGTACAAAATGCAGAAAACACAGTGTTTTTAGATTATTACTGCTGACAAGCTTCAGAATCTAATATGATATATCTAGAGGATTTTCACTGATTTGGTCACTTTCATTACAGGTGATAATAATAAACATACTGGGCATAAAAGTAAAAATTTTATAAAAAGAATAGTTATAAAAAAGAAATTATACCTAAATAATTAAAAGAATTTGAAAAGCAAAATTGTTACAACATTCAAAATTCTTTTAATAAATAAAATGTAAATAAATTAGTTAACATGATAAAAAAGAAAACAAGAACTTAATCAAATGAAACACTTTTAAAACAATTTTAATAAATTTATTTATTCAATATCATGTTAATATATTTGAACATGTGAATTTTGTTTGATTTTAAATTTATGATTAATTTCAAACTGTAATTACTAAACTTCTCACAATTGTCAAAATCAAGAACTCTATTACAAGTCATTCTATGAAATCTCTCTGTGTTCAACCTGTGATTCCTCTCTCAATAATTTAATTTTTACAGCTTTTGTAAGACTCACTAGTTGGTGGATTACAACAAACAGAAAAAATACACCTCATTCTACTGTTTTTCTAAAATGTGATATAAATCATAAATTATATTTTAGGTATGATGAAGATTGAAACTACAAAGAAATAATAATATATTCTGATACATTGGTGTTAACTTCACTCAATAAACAATAAATATAGCTAGATGTAATAATGATTCAAGGCAAAATGTCATCCAACAATATGTTACATAATTTGGTATATTAAACTTTAATTTTTCATTTGAAACAAATTAAACTCAAGAAATAATACAGAATGAATAAAAATATCATTAGTAAATATTGAATTTATTGCTAAAATTTCTACTAAAATCTCTTATAATTCTGAAGTTACTGGTCAGCTAAATGTAAAATGGCTACAAAAAAAAGTAAAAACAACAAAAGAAAGTGTTTCCATTTTGTCCAAATATATTTTTGTTGCTCTCTTTACACTGAAAACCTAACACTTCCTGCAAACTTCCCTTGTTCCATGCTCCTTTAAGTCCATGTTAATCAGAATTTTGCTCCAACCGGTTCATATAACCTGCTTTCTTTAAGGCTACCAATAACCTTCCAATTGCTGTTAATAATTATTTAATCATAAAGTCTAACTTCCATATAATCAGATGGTACTTTTTAATTTGTCGTTTACTTGACTTCTAGAACACCTTGCACTTTTGGTGTTTTTTGCTGTTTAATAGCAGCTACATCTTAATTTTACATGTTACCTTTTACCTCTTTCAAGCTTTTTGTACTGAAATCCTTTTGAGTCAGGTCTTTGGCTTTGACTCATTTCTGTTGGCTGTTAGTCCCTGACAGACTTCATCAGTTGCATGCATTAAATAAAACCGTGTGCTCATAAATCCAAAATTTATATATCCAGCTTAGAACCATTGCTGAACTTCAGATGTCTACACTGACTGCTCCTTTGATGTCTGCTTGTACTCTCCTAAGGGACGCTTAGCAGACTTTAAAAATTTTGTATGACTAATATAGTAACTTGAATCTTTTTAATTCTTCTCAAAGGAAATGTTCCCATCTAAACTGATGTGAGCTTCACCATTTTAGCTGCACAAACCATCAGTTTTGAAATCAATATTGACTCTGCATTCAATTCTCCAGCAGCACCTATTTTTTCAAAATTTAGGATATCCAAAGCAACTCACTGTTCATAATCTATATTGTTTATCCTTCCATCTGAGTCACCATTCATTTTTATTTTTGAGATCTCCCTCCCTGTAAGCTTAATCCCATTCTATACTTTGTTCTCAAAATAGCAGAGTTTCATATAAAAGTTGAATCATAGTCGTCCTATGTTGAAAACTCCACATGGAGAATGGTTCTCCATTCTGAGTTAATATTTTCCAGTGGCCTAATGTACTATGAATGATAGTTACTGTTTTCCTTATTATTCTAATCTCTTCCCATTTTTCCTTTATTTATTTTATTTCAACCATACTGATCCATTTTGCTATTAAGTCATCAAGTTATATTTATTTTCACAGGATCCTCTCAGCCTGTAATGGTCTTTCTCCTGACTAATCCTTTCGATTTCTTCACGTTTGCTACTTTCATGCCAAACTTTGTAGTTTTTACAACATTTAACATATTTTCAGCTTATCTCCTTCTAGTTTCAATCCAGTCCTCCTAAGAGCTGTGAAAAAGTAGACATGAGCTCTTGTAACAAATTTGCTTTACTGCCTAGTAGATGTTAACTTTTGTCAGGAGCGAATGCCTGCACATGGAGCATGAAATCTCTCCACTGCCTTTGGTGTCTCATTTTCTCCAGCACCAAGGTCCTGCACAGCACTGTCTCAGCAGCTTACGTAGGAGCTTCTCCTGTCCCTGCTCCTAGGAAATTCATCTTCTGAGAATTTTTTCCTAATACCTTTAAGAGTGCAAGCCATCACCGAACCTCACACACTGCTTTGCCATTTTGTGTACCAAAGATACTGATTTCCATTTTATTCAGTAAAACATACATTTATGGTAATTATTACAGAATTTAAATTACAAAATTGAGCTTTTGTGATGAGCAG
This sequence comes from Dolichotis patagonum, assembly GCA_004027295.1. Lineage (NCBI taxonomy): Eukaryota > Metazoa > Chordata > Mammalia > Rodentia > Caviidae > Dolichotis > Dolichotis patagonum. Next base: position 106,660 of record PVJX010000598.1, on the reverse strand, counting down.
GTAGCATTAAATATTTTTAAAATACAATTGGGATAAATATATTTATATCCAGACATGTGCTTTGACATGTAACTGGCATATTTGCATGAAACGGGTTCAGTACTATCTTAAGCTTACAAAAATTACCATATGGCCAGCAAATGTGATATTTTGAAATTCAAATGTAGGGCTCAAAATGTAGTCTGGATTTCTACAGTTTCTTTCTTTCTATCCACCAATCAGTGAAAGGTTAACTGATTGCGTGTTCAAGTGCAGATTTATGAAAGAACATACTGGTTTACCAAAGTTATACAGGTTGAGCAAAAAGTTGGTTTTTCCATAGTTCAAATAGGATATTAGTTAAACACACAGGTGGAAATATTTATAAATGCTGTAGAAATTAAAAAAAAACTAGGGGAATAACAAGGAGAGAAAGAGCAGGAAAAAGATATCAGGAGAGAAGGAAAGAGAGTGAGCAAGGCAGAGAGACGTGAGAGAATAGAAGACTAGAGACAAATACACCAAATAGACTGCTTCTTGCGATTCTATTCCTCAATCAGTCTCTTCAAAAGCTACGACCCAGAGCTGAGAATTAGATTTTTGCTGTTATGTTCCAAACCAGTTGCTTGATATGTATCATGTGCTGGAAATACATTCAAACAATAATAAAACAGCAGTATTGAAGATGTTCCAGCTCATATTCATTCGACAATGAGAAAATATAGTACTCTTTGATTGTAACTGCTGTCAGACATTTAAATGTGCCTTCCATACACACTTATTCTAAATTTATTTCTGTACAATTTGTAATGATGTCACTAGCCAGTCAGCAACTTGGAAAATAGGAAACCATTTTTGGTAAATTCGAAGTCTTTCATGTTGGAAAAGCTGTGCCTAAAATATAGCTATGCTGCAGGCTGATTTATAGTGGTGCTGTTGGTTATTTACTGCATGATCATGAAATAACTCTATTGTAACTTTGTGATTTACCAAGTGCTTTATGTAAAATTCTGAAAGGTGATTTAACATAGCCCTCTAAATAATTCCTCTTCTCTCTGTGGCTACTGATGCTGACTCTGATTTATGATGTCAGACTGAAGATGAGATGCTTCCAAATAAAAAATATCTTTTATGAGTAGGTATTTTCAATAGCAACAATGTTAGTCACTGAAGGGTTCTTATTCAGGAGCTGAAATTCCAACAGGCATCATTAGAGGTTATATGAGGAAGTACTGGTCTCCAGGACTGTCAAATGCCATGTAATACACTGCAACCAAATTCACTTTTAAAGCTCACTGAATTTTAATTCATTTTCAAAGCTTGCACAAAATTTGGAAGAAAGATAGGGGTCTACAGAAGTAACCAAACAAGTTGATGTTCTTTTGTTTCTCCTTTTCACCCAGTAATAATCATAAAGTAAATTTCCTAGGTTTGAAAGAACCAGTATATTTAGTATACATGCTGGTTAACTTTAAGTGTCAACCTAACTGTGTTAAAGAATGCTTAGGTAGCTGGGAAAATATCTTTTCCGGGAGTGTCCGTGATAATGCTTCCAGAAGAAGTAAACATTTGAACGCATAGACTGAAGTAAAGAAGACGGTATTCATTCACGTGAGTGCACATCCTATTCATTGAGGACCTGAATCCTCCCCTGAACTACACACTCAGGATCTGTGGCCCCTGCGACTTATGAGAATCTAATGCACCAATATCAGAAGAGGAGCTAGGGCAATGATGCTAGTACTGGGGAATATAATTATTATAAATTTCAAACAAACACTACTAAGAAAAAGGAATTTAACGTCATGCATCCACCCTCATCTGTGGAAAAATTCTCTTCCATGAAACTAGTACTTGTTGCCAAAAGAGGCCAGGGATTATTGATATAGAGCATTTCGAATCTAAAGGAAGCTGCACAATTTTTGTACATAATTTCTGAATAGCCAGACTTAGCACCAACTAAAATGAGGCATAGTTTTAAAAGTTGTTTTATATAAATGATGACTTCTTTTCTCTCTTTCTCTCTGTCTCTCTTTCTATGAAACTCTGTGAATTAGGTCATTCATTTTTGAGTATTGATCAAGGATAAACTATCTGAATAATTGTATGAGTCTCAATTCATGCATACAACTTTAAATAAATTACATTTTCTTCTTTTTTTCACTGTTTTTTTTTTTTGCTTATTTTAAAAAACTTCTACTTATTTCACCCAAACATGGATTTGTGTACTTCTCCTTCTGCATTTTAAGGCTGGAAACAGATTTCCTACCTTGATGAATGAACGCTGCCAGTACTTGTGTCCTGTGATGCCCTAGCACCTCATGGTGTAATAATGGGAAATGCCGCTTCAGTAGGTGCTGCTGTTAACTCGAGTGAGTAAAAGGGGATTTTGCAAGATGATTTACTGACTACGCAACACCATTCACAAACTGATTTGCTAACAAGTAACAAGAATATCACCAGTTGATAGTAAACCACGTAAATGGAAAGTTAATATAGGAAACTGATTTTTAAATATATTTCTCACTGACGTATCTAAAATGAAAACATCTCAGTCCTATCTTAGTGGATTGTAGGCTTGAAAATTCACTGCATATAATATGAGTAGCTGTCTCCCTGCAAGTTCTGATGGTTTGTGGTTAACCATGAAGGAATCATTGTCTTCAACTCTATCTAGTTCCTTACTTTGATTGCTCACCCCAACAGACTTGAAAGTTGTGTCCTTATACCTTTCTTTTAGTGAGAATACAATATAAAATGTCGTGTACCCATCTGTTACATGTCTTGAACCACAATCTAGTTTTAGAAATAAAATCAATCCTGATTGTACTAAATAAAGCCTTAAAAAAGTATTTTATTTTGCTTCTACACTATGGAAGTAAAATACTTGAAAGTGACCATTACATTGTGTGTGTGCGTGTGTGTGTATGTGTGTGTGTGTGTGTGTGTGTGTGTGTGTGTATGTGTGTGTGTGTGTGTGTGTGTGTGTGCGTGTGTGTGTACCCTAATGTTTTCTGGCAATACAGCTGTGTATTGAGGGGAATATGTATTTTGTACACGTGTACCGAGATACCAGGAAGGAAACAATTTATCTTAAAGACACATCTAATGAATTTGAAATTAAAACAAGTTCAGTCTAGCTTTACACCTGATATTCTTTCCAGTACTTTAACACAAGTATCACCATTTTTATTTATTATTGTCATTATCATTAAATTATTTTGTTAAGAAAATATACAGATTTAAAAATCATTTCTTGAAAAATACAGTATTTTTTGATCTCTCTGAAATTTAGGAAAAGAAGAAAATCAAGCACCTATTTCTTATATCAAGAAAAGGATATGAAACCTTTTTACTTGTACTGAATATAATAAATCCATGAGAGAATTCTGAGGCTATAAAGGTCTAATATCTGTGTTCCATGCCACGTCCTTGTATTTCTTTTTCCAAATTTTTTGTGGATGCAATACCCTGATTAACTTAAACTACATCTGTGTAGAATCACTGACCACAAATACAGTTTTCATTCTGAAGATGAAACATTCCATGCCTAAGATGAAGGGAATTATCTGAGCTTACACAGACAGAGGAATTTCTAGGATTTGAAGTTACACTTCTATTCTTTGAACAGAGTTGTCTGCACTTTACCAAGCGGCTGCTTTTCTGATATTTTACTAGCTTTGGAAATTGCAGACTCTAAGGGCTGTGAATCTAAGTGCTTGCACATTTGACTTTTCCTTTGTACATTTTATAATAGCTCAGTGGCTGTGGAGAAGGTAATCTACTTCTCAGTGTGCGTGTTCTTTTACTACGGGCGATAATCTACTGAGTTCCGGAGTTCCCATAATATAAGCAACTCCCTTTGTGACTTTTAAATGCTGTAGGTTTGCAATGGTGCTTGGCACTTTAATAATTAGTCTACAGGGAGCTTTAATAGAGTAGGGCAACTGTTTTAATTAACTTAATCCCCAGAACATGAGTTGACCATTAGACATCGAATCACAGTTTAGCTCTAGGAGTATTTGAACTCAGAGGAAATCACATTTGTAACTACAGTGGGGACAACATTATCTTCTGTTATGAAAAGGCAGCTGCAGCCGATCTGGCTCCACTGGCCTCTGACACTGTGGTAAATGGAAACCATTATTGCCATTGGAATGAATGTACAGTAGAAACGGCTCAGGAGTTTGGCTTTGGGTTGTGCAGAAATGATTGCGTTGGCCTAATTCATGAGGAGCAAAGACAAACAGAAAGTAATAGGAATTTAAAACTTTCAGACTATCTCTTTTCAGCTGAGTAAAGAAACACATTTGCAAAACCACTTAAAAAGCTAATTCGGCTCAAAAAGAACAATATTGCAATAAGGCATTTTTATGCTCTGATAACTTACTTTATGTTACTTTGTAAAAGTACAGGACGATTTTGGTCACAATTGATCCGTTTAAACACCTTTATTCTATATAAATGATATGCAGAGAAAAAAGCAAGGTGCAGAAATCATAAAGAAAATATTTGCAATGAAAAATCAAATTTTGAGCTAAACTTGCAAAACAATTCTTATTTATTGAAAGAATTTGTACTCACAAATAGAGATTCTTTAATTGGTGTATGTATTTGCTTCTGCATTCCACACACATTTGAAAGATTATGTAAGGCAAGATACAAAGTACTTGAGTCAAAATTAATAAGACATATAAGGTGACCAGGGAGAATTTAAAGTGAAATGAATAGATCAAACAAGTAAAGGGGTAACTAAACACTGTGATTATATTGGATAATAATATTTATAGGGATCTACAAGAGGAAACAAGAAAGTCTCAAATCCAGTTCTAGATTTTAGGACTCATAGATGGCACATTATTTGAAATCAAAATCGAGATCAAGAAGCTACAGAGCCCCAGTATCTATTAGCAATTCTAGGCAATAAAACAGTAAATACAGAAAATTTTCTCTGTTTCTAATCTTAAAGAGAAACTTGTTGCTAGAATAAAGGGTACAGAAATACATCTTAAAAAGTGATTTCATCACTCAGAAGACTATTTTACACCTTACTATAAAATTTTTCTTAAGCAGAGACAGCCTATAATGTCTCCATAAAGTACATTAATCAACAAAATTTATAAAAGAAAAGTAATAGAGCTATTATTATTCATATTATTAAGCTTATATGTAAAAATATAAAAATAGATTTAAAAAGTCTTATTTTTTAGTACTCAGTATTTGAAATTTGGGCTACATTTTAGATTTCTTGAACAGACCAATGTTGATTATACATATTTCAATTATTAGCCATATGTTGCTCGTGACTACCACACAGGATGGTGCCATTCTTTCATTAAAAAAATAAATAAATAGACCTTTAAACCTGAGGGACCCATCACACTCCAGTTCTTTTTGAGAGTGGGCAGATAAATTTGCCTAAACCTGGATTAAATAAACAAGTACATTTGAGTTTAAACCAGACTACGCCTTTAAATTTTTATTTTTAAAGTTAATACTTTGGCAATGTTTGACAATGATTTTAATTTTTCTCAGCAAATATGTGGTAAAATATTTCCTTTAACTGGATACCTGTTGGGAAAATGCAACAAACAAGATTAAGAAATGAGAGGAAAATTAGCATTACAAAAACAATTTGGGGCAGTTTGATTAGATCATAATTGTATCCTTAAAATCAGAGAACGTAGGAGGAAAACATTCATTTTGGGAGGCTGAATGTTTCTGTCCTGATAAAGATAGCTGTGTAGTGTTTATAGTATACATGCAGAAGTACCAGGCAAATTGTGGAATGCAAGAATCTGGCGTTTAGTCTTACTCTACTACATCCAATTACCAAGAGATTGTATCTGCCACCCTCAACCCAAAGTGATATTTTTTTAAATTCTGAGCCATTTTTACACAGGCTTTATAAAATAATGCAATATTTATTTATGGTAGTACAATAACTCTACAGTTATTTTTGTGGAGTGTTTAAAATATTTTACTATTTCCCAGAATTTATGAAACCATATTTGTAATGTACATGTATGATTCTAGGTATTTTCATATTTTCCTGTAAATGTACTGGAGTTAAGCATGATTATATCTTAACAAATCAAAGTGTTCTTTCTATTAAAATGGATCATGGAGTATCAAATATGAGAAAGATTTTTGAGTAACCAAATATATGAAGTCTGAGACCATCCATGATGATTGTCAACTTGACTGGATTTAAAAAAGCTTAACAAATTATTAAAGTACACTTCTGAGAGTGTCTGTGGGGTGTTTCCAGAGATGACTGGCATGTAAGCCAGCCAATCGTGATAGAACACCCAATTGTGGTAGACCTATCCCTGTCCAGTAGGCTTCTAGACTGATGCAGCAAAAAGGAAAAGAGGACACCGGTACTTGTTTTGAAGTGCTCAAATCCACCTGAGCAGGCATGACTTTTCTACTGCTATCACTCATAGACATCAGATTCCAGTTTACTCAGACTTTTTTTTTTTTGTTTGATTTTAATGCAGACTTATACCTGGGACTCCACAGGGACCTTCAATTCCCCGAGTGTCTGAATGAATGTGTGTACTCAGTATCTCCTGTTCTGCAGGTTCCAGATTCAACTCCTGCATCTTTAGGTTTTTCCAGTGAACAGGTAACAGATGGACTTACTTCTGGTCCTGTAACCCCACCTAATAATTCTCTTACACAAATATATGTATGTACATATACATTTATATATATATATACACACACATATATAGATATATAGATATATATAGATATATATAGATATAGATATATAGATATATAGATATATAGATATATAGATATATAGATATATAGATATATAGATATATAGATATATAGATATATAGATATATAGATATATAGATATATAGATATATAGATATATAGATATATAGATATATAGATATATAGATATATAGATATATAGATATATAGATATATAGATATATAGATA
>PVJX010000598.1:0-99620 GCA_004027295.1 Dolichotis patagonum | reverse complement strand
CATACATATATACATATATACATATATACATATATACATATGTGTGTGTGTGTGTGTGTGCATGTGTGTGTGCACACATCTTCTGGATTTGACCTTCTATAGAACAATACTCAATAAAATGCCTTACTTGATTTTTCAATATTTCTGATGTCTCCAGTTATTATTAGAATAATTCTACTAAAATGTCAAGAACATTTTTCTAGTTTTGAGTATTTTGTGCATTATTTATATTTTCTTTGACTATCTTCCCAAGAATTACTTCTTGGACTACAGAGTTGTAAGCTCGCCTATAGAATAACTATTTAAAATGAGGTCATTATGTGACAAGCTAACAACCAACAACATACCTAACAGTAAAATCAGAAAGGTAGTCCTCTAAGGTCAGGTGCAAGCCAAAGGTATTCACTCAGCAGTTCTACTCAACATCATACTGAAAGTTCTAATCAGAGGAATTGAATTAAAAGGAATAAAAACAACTCAAATCAGAAAAGAAGAGATTAAATTATTTCTATTTATAAATGATAGAATTTGATAAATAGTAAGATCCCCAAAGACTGCACAAAAATGTCTTCAGAACAGAAAAATTAGGAAACTATCAGGATACAAAAATCATCACTCCAAAGTCAGTTGAATTTCTACTTCATTATCATCAAAAGGAATAAAATAATTAGCAATAAATTTAATCAAGGAAATAAAATATTATGTATAATGAGAACTATGAGACACTGATGAAAGAAATTAAAGAAAACACAAATGGAAAAATATTTAATGTTTGTACACTGGAAAAAAAATCACTATTGATAAATTGTCCATAATATCTAAGGTAAGCTACAGAGTCAATATTTTTTATATTAATCTCTCTATTCTATTTTTCACATAAAAAGAAAAAAAGCAATTTTAAGATTCTTATGGCACTAGAAAAGACCTTAAATAACCAAAAGCATTTGAGAAAAAAATGTAAGAGATCAACAATATTACAAAATTATACTAATTAAATTGCTAAGATATTTACAAAATATCAGAAAAAGAGAACTGATTAGAGATCTCAACTCACTCATACCCACTGAACTTATCTTCATTTTTTATTGAACGAATGTTTAACAAAGACACCAGAGATACACAACAGGAAACGGATACTTTCATTCAGTAGATGATTCTAGAAAAGTTGAATCCACATGTAAAAATAAAATTGTACATTACTTTGGATCACAACAACACATAACTGAAATGGATTAAGTTTTGAGTGCAATATCTGATATGAGAAAATGTGTAGAAGAAAATATACAGAGAGTATTACTAGATATTGGTCTTTGCAGTGATTTTTTGAATACAGAATCCAAAGAAAGGTAAAAAATTTTAAAAGGCAAGCTGAACTACATCAAATTTAAATATTTTTACAGTGCAAACAAAATAATCAATTACTTAAGAAATTCATTGGAAGAAAATATTTGCAAAATGCATGTTTGTTAACAGTTAAGTGCACAAATAATTTTAAAAACTTGTATGACTCAATAGGAAAAATATAAATACATACATGACTATATATGCAAAGGATCTTAAATACACTTTTCAAGGAACACATATCAATGATATTTTGAATACAGAATCCACAGAAAGGCAAAAAAAGAAAGAAAGAAACCAGACCATATTAAACATAAAAGCTTTTACACAGACAGGAAAATTATCAGTTAAATTAAGAAATCTATAGAAAGAGAGAAAAGTATGTCTGATATTGGTTTAATGTTCAAATAACTTAAAAAACCTTTACATATATATATATATATATATATATATATATATATATATATATATATATATATATTTCAGTGGGAAATATATAAATATTGCTATGAATATGTGAAAAGTATGTGGAGGTACATTTTTCAAAGAATATATATAAATGACAAAAAACTATATGAGAGTTGGTCAGTATCACTATTCATCAAGAAATGCAAATCAAAGCTCAAAGCAATATCACTTCACAACTGTAAGGATGATTATTTTAAGAAACAAAAGGCATTTGGGTACATTTGTCCCAACTCTTGGGAAACTGGGGCAGAAGGATTACGAGTTCAACGCTAGCCTATGTAATTTAGGGAGACTTTGTTTCAAAATAAAAATCATAACAAATTTTTTAAAAAGGTTGGGGATGCAGCTCAGTATTCTCTGGGTTCAATCTTCAGTATGAAGAAAAAGATTTTGAGAAAACAAGTGCTGTCAAAAATGTGATTAAGGAAATACTTGTACATTATAGATAAAACTGCACGCTGGTGCAAATATGACAGAAAATTTGAGATTACAATAATCTCACTACAAGATAATACCCCAGAAAGAAATGAATCTGTGTGTGTATCTATATCTATATCTATATCTATATCTATATCTATATTTCTGTATTTATATATAGAAGATATATAAATATGTATATATATATATATCATATATTTCCATGTTCATTTTAACAATATTCACAGTAGCTAATGCAAGGAAACAAGAGATAAATGGATATATATATATATATATATATATATATATATATGTTAAAATGAATATATATGGATATATTTAAATTTCATAAAATGAAGGAATCTCTGTCATTTAACCTAAAGGACATATCGATGTGAATAAGTCAGGCATGGAATGACAAATATTGCATGATCTCATTTATGTGTGGAATCCAAAATATTTAAGCCCACAGGAACAAGCTTACAGTGATTGGCGAGAAATAGCACAAGCTTTCACTTACAAGATAAGTAAATTCTGAGATCTAGTTTATAGCATGGTGACTATGGTTAATGGAAATATAATATTGTTTTAAAATTTGCTGAAAGTAGATCTTAATTGCCATCATCTCTGAAACACATACACTCACATACAAACTATCAGTAGTAATGAATGTGTTGATTAATTTTATTAAAATATTCTTTTTACAGTATGTAAATATATCATATACTTGTGGTGCAGTGTGAATACATACAATTTTTGTCAGCTAAATTATGTTAAAACTGGAAAATACACCAAAAAAATAATATTGACCTACAAGGAGAGTTATATACCTCCAAAAACATATTTTTAAAGAAATAATCATTTATATTTTGGAAGACATCAAGTTTCTGGTAATTTTATTTAAAGTCAACAAATATCATTAGGAAGCTTGTTATACTTTTACAATTTTTATTATGCTTGTTATAGTTTTATCAATCAAATGATAAAATTATAAATTACAATAAGACTGTTATTACCTTGCTTTCAAAAAATATAAAATCAACAGATGAGACCAATCTGAATAATATTGCTTCTGATTTTAAGAAGAACAATGTGTGTCTCTAATTGAAATAAATGGAATGCCACAAAAAGTTCTATATATTCACCCCCAGTTATTATGGAGATTTGCAAAGCAATTGATAGCTTGGGTAAACCTTAATGGAATGATAGGCATGGAAACAGGCAAAGGGCATTCAAGGCTGAGAATAATTTGTGTGCGTGGCCTCCCCTGTGTCTGGGATGGCATGATTGTCATTGCATGCTTGTAAGAACATAGAAGGGATGGGATAAGAAAAAGTTTATGAGTGTGAACTAAAGGTGGTCTTGGGTATCTTGCCAATGGTTGGAGATTTAATGTGTAAATAATGAAATATCATTGTAGAAGTTGGTGATAAGATTTAATAGTGGTGCCAACATGAAAAATTATAGAGCTTAGGTAAAATACTTATGTCTCATTTAACAATAAGCCAATAGAGTTATAGGGGCTGCATAACCTACCAGGAAATCACATGGCACACATTGGAAGGAGTTGTCTTGATACATTTGAAGAAACTGAACTTGGGTCAATATTCTTCATTACTCCCTTCTTTTCTATTTCTCTGAAGAGGAGATCATCCTAAAGAAAAATAATTTGCAAAAACTGGTAGGTGTTAGATACAATTAGAGCTATTGCATTCTAAGTGTTACAGACAACTGAGTTAGTTAGAAATACTATAGTTAGAAATACTATAGACAGGGCTGGGCCCTCGAAGGAGCCAGAGCAAAAGGCCAGATACCTTGCAACATTGGAGGAGACAGACACCTCTGCTGCAGGCCAGATCTCAAGACAAAACGGAAAACAAATTCAACCACATCCTAAGTATAAACATTAGGGATTGATATCAATATAGGTATGGATCACTGTGAGGAAGCCGGGAGTCACCATCCCAACCTCCTACAGAAAGAGTCATGGCTCTTTAAGTGTGCCCACTCGTTATGTCACTCTTGTCCCCATGTGACCCCTGTTTAATCAATTTTACCTGAACAATTGATTTTATTGGTGGACCGTAGTTCTGTTCCAACTTATACCCACCTGCATTGCCAGATGCCACGTTTTCCCAACCTTGGACCCATCTCTCCTCATGATTTTGCCCTATAAAGGTCCCTAGAAAAGACAGAGTCTTTGGCAACCCAATCGCGATCCCTTCAGTCTTTCTGCCAGAGGGAAGCTTTCTTTCTCTCAGTAAAGATATTCTGCTCTTAACCTGTTTTGTTCCTAAAATTCATTCTTCAATTTTAGAGAACACGAAGTCGTACCAGAGGTTGGGAGTTTCATTCCCTACATTATAAGGACTCGGGCTTTGTTTTGATGTAACTTTAAGGAGAGTAAGGGAAGGTGAGGACTTAAAATCAGTTTTGAAATTGTTCTACCAAAGTAAATTTTTTTTATGATAAAGCAAGAATGGAGAAATGGGAATAGACATTAGCACTCATAATTTATTTTTTCATAATTGATATTATATTGAGTGAAATCATCTCAAAATTGAAATATTCCTTTGCTATTTATTTTAGGTTCTATCATAAACATCATTTTTATTAATTAGTAATGGGCAGAAATGAGCAGAAACAAATTCCTAATTCATTCTTAGAAGATTCTGAATGAATGTACCCATGACACCCTTCTGCTTCACCTTCATCCTTGAACAGCCCTGGCAATCTCCAAAGCAGAAAAAACCGTACGCACCACAACCTCACCGTGATTTTTAGCATGCAATAGAGCTGATCCAACAAACTTGCAGACACACTCAAGAGAAGCAAATCCTTTGCTTCTTGTACCTTCAATTATTTTAAGTTGTTACAAAGCAAAAGTTGACCAAAATCATCCTCAGTGTAAATGAAAAAAGTTCTTTAGTGCTAATTAGAACAAAAAAAAATTAAAACTGGAGATACACACAATTAATGCAAAGTGTTTTTCAGATTTACTAAGAGTTTTCTGAAGGTCTGCTCTGTGATGCTCATGGGGGGAAAAAAAAAACCTTATCCAGACAGGGAGGGAGAGAGAAAATGGGGGAGGGGAAGATAATGCATTGAAATTTGCAATCAATATACAGCATTCCTCCTCCACACTTTGTAAAGGTGAGAAGACCAGTGCTGACCAATTGATCTATTCTATTTTAATAATGTGCTTCTTTACAAGTTGATTTTCTAAAGTATACTACACGCTTTGATTTTTTTTAAGTTAACTTTTGCACTATTATCAATTTATCTTCTTAGAATTGTGATCTGATCTCCTCACCAAGACCCAGTATTCTTTATAGAGTACTCTGAAACATAAAATTAAGCCTTTCCCAGAATTTAATACTGTTTTTTGTTTGTTTGTTTGTTTGTTTTTTGAGACAGGGCCTTACTACGTGGTTCTGGTTGGCTTTGGACTCACTGTGTAAACTAGGCTGTTCTTGAACTTGGGGCAATCCTCCTGCCTCACCCTTGAGGGCTATAATGACTTATTCTTATAGGCATATTAATATTAAAATAACTACCAGAATATTTAAAGTGTTTTAAGAGATAAACCATTCTCTCGAATTTGACCTTTCTGTGTTCAGAAATATAACTAAACTGTAATTATGTGTACACAGATTTCAGGTTCAGCAGATACAGGGTAATGACATAATATTTCCAGGTGATTTCATAGCACATATGAAAAAGCAACCAGTTTCCTCAATGGTCGTCTGGCCAGAAACCCTTCTTCACTGATTCTGGTCTCTTTTCAATTTGGGCAATGCCGAGTGTCAGTAGTGTCTACATCACTGAGCATTGAATATAAAGGACCAAATCCAGAGTTTCGAGGACGGACAAAAAAATTCTGCAATCAATGTGTCTTTGAAGTAAGGATCACAGGTATTAATTAAGAATGATAAAGCCTAGATTCAATCAAAGTTTTATATACTTGAGTGAATTAGATAAATAGCAGTAAAGAGGGAGGTCATATTTATAATTCTAATTTGTGGCATCAGCATCCTCTTTCAGGAGACATCAGACCCTGCTGGGGTTGCCAGTAACTATGTATCCATCCAACATTCTAATCTCCTTGTATCCATACTGTACTCTTCTGCCCTCTATTTGTTTATTCCATTAGTTTAATCAATATGCATTGAATGTCAGAAATAATCCTATGGTGTGAATACAACAGAGATAAAATGGGCAACAATCTCTATTACTAAAAAGACAGTGACCAAAAAGCAATAAATAATAAAATGTTATATTAAGAGTATAAATGACAATCCAGTGGAAAGCAAGTAAAGATTCCATGGTAGATTTTAAAAGTAGTACACCCTTGGTAACACTGAGAAACAGACATAGATATAACACACACTGAAGAAGTAAAGCAATTGACCCATGAGTGATCTGAGGAACAGTCAGCACAAAAGTTCAGAGACAGAGTGCCTAGCAGATTACAGGAGCCTCATAGCTCCAACCTGTAGTGTCCAAAGCGTGGAGAAACATGGAGATGACATCAAAAGGAGCCAGACTGCGTAGGACTGTAGGACATCACGATGGCTTTAGCTTTTTACTTTTTGAAAAAGAGTCACCAAAGGTTAAGCGGTAGATGGGTGGATGAGGCGGTTTATACTTTGAAAGAATCACTTGACCTCAGTTTGAGAAGGGTTATGAGAGAATCAAGGTAAAAACAGGGAGATAATTTAGGATTGTTGCAGTCGTGGAGATAGATTACGAGTGTTTGGAGCAGAGTGATAGCAGTAGGATACAGTGAGGAGTGGGTCTGCATGGGGATGAAATAGTGTGACGTGCTAGGCATTTGAGAGAAAGAAGAGTCAAGGATGTCACAAACAAGATCAACTGAAAAGAAGCTATTGGCACTGTGGACTTAGGGAAATCTGTGGATGGAGCTCATCTGGGCACATCTGGGCATGACCAGGAATGTGCTCGTAACACCCCATTTCACACCCGGAGCCTCTGCACCCCTCTTCCCATGCCAACCTACAGGATGAGACATCTTGTTCCTTTCAAAGAAAAAAGTGAATTATCTAGCAATATTAAAATGAGACAGGCAGTCTAAGCCAATGATGAAGTCAGAACATTAGTAATATTAGTTGTTTGGGACAATCACATTCTCAAAAGGACCCTGGAATATGTGTGGCCATCTACCTTGATACTGATCAGAGCCAGCAAAATGAACATGTATTTCTGGAACAATACCCATACACTCTTGTGCTATGGTAATTTTATGCATATACAACAATGTTAATGTTTATTGTAAAATTTAAATGTTTAAATTAATACAGTGTGGATTGAGCATATCTTTATCCTAAAACAATTATAAAATACAATTTTAACTTCTATTTATTTATCTGAAGAAGTGGCTTGCAAAAGCAAAAACACCTGGACTCGTTGGACTGAGGAAATTCTTAGTAAATCCCAAGGGACAGCATAGATTATGCTTGTCGTCTATGCTGCTCCGTGTTGTGATCACTGAGTTCTTTTGCCCTGAGTTATCGAGCCCCACATCCTTAATATCTGAATCTCTTTGCATAATTACATCTTCTAGTGTGTTGATGAAACAGTATGGTTGTATTCTGAATATTTTTAATTAACTCTCCATTGTAATATAGTATTTATATGATCAACAATAAATCTTTTGAAATTAAACATGATGGAAGTACAAGAAAAGCCAGAAACACATCCCTCTTTTTGTAAACTGATTTGAGTTTCTTTAAAAAGATGTATTAAAATTGTTTTTCTATTGTCTCTGAAGAATTGAAAGGCATAAATGTAATTCAATAATCAGGAGAAATAATTGCATAAATGAGCTCCATGGGGGCAATCTAAAGCAGCAGGCAAATTTAATCTTATATCTGCTACCGCACGGCATTGACAAGCCTGAATTTCACTTGCTTCTGAATTTTATTTTCATTTGGTTTTTCTTGTTGTGTGTCAGTGTATAGATAGTTCAATTAAGAATAAAGTCTCCATCTATTTGATGAATTTTCCAAAAATGCTAGGAATGAGTGGTCATGTGACAAAAACATCCTCACCTTTTTATTCTAGGTACAAAAAGGCCTGGAATGGTCTAAGACAGACTTCTAGAAGTTCAAGCAAAAAGCAAACAACTTTCTAGGAAAGCTGAAAGGAGATACAGTATGTGGCTAAGATGCTGTAAAAAAATCAGTGCTCAGAACCTAAAAGAGGAGCAGGATAGAAAGTCATTCAAAATATGAGCAGAAGTCCAAATGCAGTGAGCAAGCAGCAGAAGCCAGAACTTAAGCTTGGAGCTGGTAAGTGAAGCCTGCAAGAAGAGATATCTGTCTTTAATATAAATTGTTGTATGAACTTTTTGACACAGAAAAAATCATATTGACTCAAAAACCAAATACTGAAAAGCTTGTAAGTTTAATTTCTCATGGGAATTTGTCTTTGATTCTTTGCCTCTCTTAAGGTCCCCATTTCACTATTTTTTGAACTCACGAACATTATTCAGAGTAAGTTATAAACTCCAATGAACACGTTCAATAATTATTTCCCAAGAGGTAATATAAAAATCCAGCAAATGTTTACCATATTTCTGTGTCATTCACTTTAATATATTTAAAGTCCTTAAATTTTAACAATAGAAATCCCAAAAGTTGGTTTCACAGAACCTGATAGTAAGCCATCATTGTAATAAATATCTCAAAATAATTGCACTGATATTTCCTGCCATTAAAAAATTATATTCGGAGTAATACCAACCGGACAAGTGAAAACATGACATAATAAGTATGATTAAATTTAAAAATCTAACATTTTAAGAAATATCCCTCTGAAATAACATAGTATGTCTATAGGCGTATGCATAGCTCAGCTTTTATGATTCCATCATTGTAAACTAAAACTAAGAGACAAAAATCTTGACTGTAAAACATAATGCTTCCCTCACTGCTCAACTGCACATAAAGAGAAAATGAGCTGAGAAGGAAAATATAATCTTCTTTACATAGAGTGAGTTTCAACACAGAAAGCGATGCTGGTCATCAAACCAGTTGTGTGTTGCTTCCTTGCTGTCAGCCTACTTTTAGCAGTTTATTTCTACATCAGTAACTGCTATTAGACTTTAAGTTGGCTTCATTCTAGGCTTTCTTTTTATACACAACACTTATCTTTTCATTCACAGTTCCTAGCGTTAGTAGGCCCTGGGGAAATTTATTTTGAAAGTATAAATTACTGCAACACTTTTGATCTTATTTGTGGAGAAACGATTTGTTTGGACAGTATTTTTAAAGCTAGATATTAAACAAGGAACAAAACAGGCCAAGCCTCTGTTCTCAGTGTACCGACACTGCCATAATGATAGTTTCATTTGTGAGGCCAAGTGTCCAGTCGGGGTGGCATACTTATATGATTTAGATCGAAGTGTGCCCCAAAAGTCTCTTGTTTGGAGATGGAGACTGATCAGAGAAGACAGTCACTGAGAGGTGACCCAGAAGGATATATTCTTGTTCCTGCCCTCTCCCTCCTCTTCCTACTTCTTGGCTGCTACAGGGAGAAGAGCTATGCTCGGTCATCCTTTTTCACTATGTGGATTATCCCTCAGACACTTCCAGCCATGGACTGAACCCAGTGGAAAGCACGAGCCAAATAAACCTCTCCTTTTTGAACTTGTTGGTTTGGGTGTTTTGTTCCAGAGAAAGGAAAGGTGACTACTACAGATTCTCAAGCCCAGGTGTAAGGCAAACTTTCTCATGAATCTCTGAGATGCTAGTAGACTGGGCAGAAAAAACATCATAAGTCTCTGCCTCTCTTCCATATGCAAAATATTCTTCATTGAAAAGATCAAATGCTAAAGAGTCAATTTACATGGCAAAAGGGAAAATTGTTTAAAATGAGAAGTTTCTACCCAAGGGGTACAGAATCAGGAAGTAGATACTGATATAATGAGGCAGAAGTTAGGAATAGTTCCAATTTGTGGGGAAATTACTATATATAAAATTACAAACTTTCTAAGAATTATTTCCTTTGAAATGCCACGCTCAAAAATGAATGTAGAAAAGGACAAGGAAATGTATAAGACTTCTCTGGGTAACAATATGACAAATCCACTCAACTGGTGACAAATAGAAAGCTGTAAATTATTGAACTTTGGGAAATCTTTTTTATATGGTTTCACAGGATATCTGTAGTATGCATGGAAGTGTGAACATGTGTGTGTGTGTGTGTGTGTTTGTATACACTTTACTCAATAAATTACAAATTACCACAAGAATTAAGAAAAACAAACATATTATTATATTCATTTGACATGGACTGTACAATTCAAGTGGGACTGGGCCCAGTATTGGATCTGCAGAGAAAAATTATCAATGGTATAGTAAGAAGAGTAAGAGAGATTTCAAGCAAGGTCTAAAGTCAGTGAGCTGGAATCACAGGGGAGTTGCAGAAGCACCAATGTGTGGGAGTCTGAAGGCCTGAGAACCAGCAGAGGACAGTACAGTTTCCACTCTGGAAGCCAGCAGCTTGGAGACCCAAGGAAAGTCTATGTTTCAGCCTGTGTTCAAAGACCAGAAAAGATTGATAGTACAGCTCACATGGTTAAGCACTAAGAATTCCCTTATATTTAGCATTTTTTGCATTGTTGACATCGTCAGTTGATTTGATGAGATCCACTCACTTGGCAGAGGGCAATTGCTTTACTCAGACCATGGACCCAAAAACACAATCACAGACATGTGCAGAATGATGTTTATCCAAGTGTCTTGGCACCTTGTAACCAGGTCAAGGTGATACATAAAACTATTCATCAGGTCTCTTCTCATAAACCCTCTGAAATTTCAAGAACAATTTTTCAGAAACTGTGTTCTGTGTATTATTTTATAATATTATCCCATGAGGACATTACTCATAATTTTAAGGATACATTACTCCAAAGAGGAGGGAGATTTACAATACAAAGGATTAACAAGGTATGCTGGCTTTTTTCACGCATTCATTCTTTCACTCTCTCTGTTTCCATCTCTCTCTCTCTCTCTGTCTCTCTCTCTCTGTCTCTGTCTCTGTCTCTGTCTCTCTCATATACATAATATTAAATTATGTATATATAAGAAATACTGATTTTACTCCAGCCTCTTTCTCTCTATCTTCCTATGTCTTTCTGCTACCGACACTCATTCATCATATCTTAGTAATAAATAGAAAATAATGAGATTGAGTTATATGAATGTGTAGCTTTCCTGTATCACATCATGGAAAAAACACAACTTATTCTAGATTTTCCTGGAGAATACAACCAGTAACAGGATTCAAGACAGCTGTAAGGGGTAGATTTGAGTGGGAAACCAGCAGTACGAATTTTCTCCGTAACAGGTGTAATGCAAACATTTTGTCCTTTAAAAAGAATAGGAAGGTAATTTAAGATGAGCTTTGCAGGTAATGCAGATGGGAGTTAGAAAAAGCAAGTATTTGAATCCATTTGGAGAGAACACTTCTTTTCTGAAAATACAATTTGCATTTGGCTCTTTCCTAACTGAACATATAATGATGATTATACATCATCTGAGTCAAGCTCGATCTGCAAGTGCCCATGGTCCTAAAATATAGATACAAATGAACACACTAAGCCCTTTTTATCTGCAAAAGCATATATTTTTATCATGTTTTCAATTCTTTAATGTAATCCCAACACTTAGCAAAGCATCCAGACCAAAAAATACATTTAATAAAATCTCTTTGGCATCCCTAAAAATGCTATACTACAACCTATGAAATTTCCATCAACACCAGGTATCATTCTTTTAAAGGAATTTTATTATCAGTGAATTTGGAAAGGAAAGTTAAGTGGTTTGATCTGAAATTACTTGAATAAAATATAGATAATATTTTATAGGAAAACAGACATCTTGAAGAGGTGATTAATATTTTCCTCTAAGTACGGGTACATCTTAGTCCAAACACACTTGGTTTTAGCCACAGTTCCAAGACTTTTATTCATCTGTACTTTAATTCAACTGTACAAGTGAAAGCTAAAGGTCATTTTATTTACCAAAATCAAAATGTCAACAAATAAGTATTCTCTCTCCTGCCTACTCAAATCAGTATGCAAAAACCATCACACAATGTTTAAAACTCTCTCCACAGAGATATTAAATGAAAGCACTAATCCATACAAAATATGTTAATTCCTGGTATGCTTAGCTCACAGGAACAGAAAGGATAATGTGTCAGGGATCAAAACCTTGCGTTCTAAATAATTCCTTCATAAGTCTTACTGAGGAACAATCCCTAAGAATAATCACAATGATTCTGGAAAATCTGGCCTGGGAAATAGAACAGGTGAGATACAAAGCAATAGAGGCATTAAATATGTATGTAAATGTAGAGAAACTGCCCTGACCCTTTGGTCTCGGTTTTACATTTTTCCACCTAAATATGGAGATAAATACATCTTAAACAAGATTGCTATAAAATAGAAGAAGGTATTGAAAATGGCAGGGACTTGGTTTCCTACAAAAGTTAAAACATATAAGCTGAAATTAGCAATTAAATTTGACGATTATGTTGCTGCTACTGTTGATGATATCCTTTTAATACCTGTGCATGTGAGCTCTCTTGATGCAGGCTATCTATACCCTTGCTGATGCGTACCTAGTAAAACAACAATTTATCCTGCCATCCTGGAACTCCTTTTAAAAAAGACTACAGACAGTGCTGAACAAGATAAAGCTGAATTATTGCATTTCTACTGTTGAAGACAGAAATCTGTATTTGACATTGAGAAACCAATGGAAAATTATATTAGCATGTAACCTGCATTGTGTTGTAAAACAAAGCAAGCTTAGGGACCACAAAGGAGTTATATTATACCCTATACCAAAGGAGAAAGTTTTTAGTAGAACGATTGCCCATTGAAGGGATGGTTGTTAGCAATGATAAAAATCAGGTTATAACTTTTAGAGAAATTTTGAGAAATAGGGATGCATGCATAAACTCAAGTTTTCTGTATTTTATAGACAATGTTAACTATATTTATTCTATAATGTGATTCTTTAGAAAGCAGTCTTAAACATCTTATATTTTAAAATAAATGTCCTTGGAAAATGGGACTTAGGTAAAAAATAAGACTGAAAAACAGCTTACTCCATATGTATCTAAATAAAATCCTAATGAAATTATAACAATTCAAATAAAAATAATGTCATAGGTAAAGACATGCTCAAATCTATAGAACAAAGCAATAAATAAAAATTGCTCTAGAAAATATCAGACTTTAAAAAGAAAAGAAAAAAAGCAACTAAGACGCTAAAGAAGAGCTGGTGTTGCTGAGTTCTGAGGACAGGGTCAAAATGCCTATGCACTTGGAAAATAACTCCCCAAATAGAATAGGTGTTCCTTCAGAACCATGGGAAGAGAATAAATGTGACATTCAAACCTGTGTTACCACATTGCCTGCCAAAACTGCTGATATTATCTAGCTAGGCAAAAACTCATTTGAGCTATGACTTCAACATTATGCTGACATCAGCCTTGCATTTATCAAGCACACTGGTGTTAACTCACATGACAAAACTGCACAGTGTAGCAGAAGTCAATGTTAACATGTTTACTAGACAAGTTGATGAATTCTGCACCTCTTTGCTTTGGGGAAACATTGTCTTCCTTGATACAGCTTGTGGAACATTGTACAGCCTCATTAAATGTCTGTTAATGGACTTTTCCTCCAAATTCTTATAAAATCCATTGTTTCTGAGGTATCTCTAGGTAAACTGGTCAGCTACACACAATTTCTTATGCCTCCACAACTGGAGAGTGGTGTATGTTCATTCGCCCTTGTCCTACTTTGTTAAAGGAAAAGGTATGACATTTAATTTTGTTTGTCTACTTTAATAGGGAGCTAGAATCAAACAATATTTAATAATTTCATACTTGTCTAAATATACTATATCACTGAATCTTAAAAGTCAAACTCTGGGTTATATTTGTGCATGTTAAACTAAAGGAAGTGGGAAGAGTGAAGCCCAGGCAAGTGAGATAACTTGCCAAAAGATATTAAATTAATAGCTCTTACAGTTGGAAAAAAATCTGGAACTATGGGACTTGGGATTTAGCTCAGCAGCATAAGCTCCTGCCTTCCAAGCATGTGGTCATGAGTTTGATCCCCGTATCGATAAAAAAAATCTGGAACTATTTCTGACATTTATATTCTTTCCCCCATACTCTGCAAGGGTTAAATCATATCAGGAAATATTTCATTCACTTCAGTGTCAACTTGTTGTCTTAGGGAAATTAATATCTTTGTCCAAAGTGACAAAGATCTGTGCTAGGTTTTAATAACCATTTCTAGTTTTGGAAGGAGAAATGATGTTCTTATAAATATGTCAGCTTCATAAATCTCACATATATGATTCCAAATAAAATAGTCCCTGAGAAATAGCTGGTTAGGGCATTCTCTTTCAATGGACAATTTCACAATTTTGACCCTACGCATAGCTTTATAGGAATGACAATGGCTTATCTTGGCTTTAAAGTAATTTAAGAAACATTGATTTTTAATTCCTATCTAGATAAGCATGCTTTTATGAACATCCGAGAAACTTCTATAATACCTTTTACTCACCTGGAATGTATTGAAAAAGATAGATTTATTGTTTTGTATGGTACAACTCTTAATTCACAAAGAATCTGAATTACATGAAGTCACTTCTCTTGCATTTAAGAAGAAGAGAAACCTATTCCATGTGAGGTGCTATAGACTAAATCTTTATATACTCCAAGATTTATCTATTGAAATCCTTACTTACATTGTGCTGTTATACGAAAGTCTAGTTGCTAGGAAGTATTTAGATCACAAGAGCAGAGCCTTGTAATGGAATCATTGTTCCTATAAAACAAGGAAGAGCGAACAAGCTCACCCTTTGAAGTGAGTCATGTATGACTAAGGAAGCAGATCGTCATCCGATATGAAATCTACAGGAACCTACATGTTAGACTTTCCAGCTTTCAAAACTATGGTGAGAAGTAAATGTCTGTTGCTTATAAGCCACTTAGCCTATGGTATTTTGTTATATAACCCAAATAGATTAAGACGTGAGGGCTAGCTCAAAGTTCTTTCAAAGTTGTTGGCAAAGCAGATATGCTCCTCATGTATTATTATCTCTGAAGATGCGATTCTACTTTCTTACTATCTTCTTTATTTGTTTACAATTACAACATTCATGTTCCTGTTCTCATAGGACATTACTCCAGCAGTGGTATTAATGAGGAAGTTTTGGGAGAAATTTTCAGCAATAAAATAATTAACTTCAAAAATATGTCATGGGAAAGTGATAAAGAATCAAATATCTCCTTAAATAAAACAACTAGAATCCATTCCTATTTGACTGGAAGTAGAACACATTCCTCATCTATGTAAAAATGTTTTAAAGTTGCACGTGCTCAAAGGTAAGGCTTATTTGATTTGTTACTAGTGCTTTCTTTCTAGAAGATAAAAAATCCTTAAAAAAATGAGCACATAGTGATTGTTTTATATATCACAAAAGGTTCTGAATAACAGTTTACTTGGTGTACTCAGTGGAATGGTGTAGAAAATTAAAAATCTCCTTTGGCCATTGGTGAGGACATGGCCAAGCTACCATTGTGGGGCATACCTGGCTAGCAGCACTTCCCCCAGACTGTCATAACAAAACATCTTTTGTCCCATACTCTCCTCAAATATTAGTACTTCCAATGAAAACATGAAGTCAGAGTCCTGTCTCCTCAAAGAGAGACCATAGATGGTTACAGGCTAAGACAAAAATGATAATGCATGTATTCAATGACTAAACAAGAAAAGCTGATTCAACTTCTACCCAGCTCTTATGATATGACTGTGAGATACTTGAGCCAGCTAAACAACTGCATCTATCTTGAAACCTCCATGCTTAAAGAGGCCGCATGATATATAAAGAAGTGTCCATGTAGCCTCAACTATTAAAGTAACTACGTATTTGAATCTTCTTAGTGTCAAACAGTAGACATGTAGGTAAGTACATCATCCTCCAGCTTCTTAGCTCCCGTAGCGGATTCTGAGTAGAGCAGAGATGAACTGCTAAGAGCTTCTGTCCCAACTGCAGATTAGTGAGCAAAAGAAAGTGGGTGTTTTGGGCTACTATTTGTGGTGAAGTTTCATACACCCATGTAAACACAAACACAGGTAAAAGTCAAGAAAGCACAGCATAACATGTTGCAGAACTGCAGTGAATGACATGTCACTGAATGAGAAGGGACATTTATGTACTAATTAAATGTATTGATTGCTTACACTCACACACTCACACACACACACACACACACACGCACGCACAGTCTGTGGAAATCTCCAGAACACTTCCAGTGCTCCTCTGGAGAGTTCACATTCATAAAACTACAAAAATTAGGAGTAGAAAAGGCATTTTTAATTTCAGATTATTTTCCTAGGAAAGATTCAAGCAATCTACCAACTATCATTAATCAGCATTTTGTTCATTTTTAGTAAAAACATTATCAAGCTTATTGTATTAATGCTTTATTGGATATTGACAAACTATAATTATCTAAGTTTATGGAGTTCAGAGTGGAATTATGATATATGTGTATGATATGGACTGATTGAGTCAAGCTAATTAATATATTTACTTGTTCAATTACTTTTCATTTATATTCTGTTCTTTCCTGTTGCTGCTTATAAAATTCCCCACATCTATGATTTAAATAAGGTACGGTTTATTTGGCTCATGGTTTCAGGCCTGTTAGGGAATGGCTTACAGGCTCCCAGGCAGAACCAGCACGATGGAGGAGAATCACTGAGGAATACTGCTCACCTCCAGGCTTCCAGGAAGCAGAGAATGGAGGCAGGAGGTAGGAGCAAGGATCCACTCTTCCAAGTCACATTTCCACTGAGTTACATACTGACCAGGTCCTACTTCCAAACACACGAGCCTTTTGTGGGACATTTCAGATCTAAATTATTACATTATTTCAACACTTTATCTAAGTGAAATGCTGTAGTTCTTAAACCAATGTTGTCTCATGTACCCCCATTGGTCAATGTGTCTATTTTATGCAAACTGGATAGTTTCAATTCTTTGTGCTCCAAAAGTTATGATGGGTAAAAATATAAAGAAAGTAGTGAATATGGAAAATCCAACCATTTGGCTCAGCTTTTGTCTCCTCCAATTTACACCCTCTGTCATGCAAACTGCCAGGGCCAACTCATTGTGGACAGTTGCATCTACCACATCATTTATGCCTGAATTTGGCCTTGGAACTTGTAATGAATAGCGCTTTGCAGAGCTGAAGCCTTAAAGAAGCTTGAAAACACCTTTATATGTGTTGCTATTATTTCATACCGCATGTCTATGAAGATTTGCTCAGGTTTATAAAAGTGCAGGTATAGGAATTTATGTAGGAGAGTTGAGAGTACCAATAGCCCTGTCACTATAAGCAAGGTGACAGTCAGTCAACCCCAGACGGGACCAAGCGTGACAGAAACTGGAAGCAACTCCCAGATGAGGATAATCTAAGTCTCTTTAAGAAATAATTAAATGTTTATTGCATAAAGCTGATGGATTTTGGCATGGTCCTCAAGGAGCACTCTTAAACATAATACGTAATTATTAAATTGTCAGTGAATGGTTTAACAATAACTGAAGAAGAAAACTATACACACTTCTTGCCACATATTATATGTGCTTTAACAAATAGGTAAGGAGATGTATGCTCCACCATGGTACTATTTTTCAGTATTTCACTGTTGTAAAGATCCTTTCTGCACTATCAAATATCCTTCCTCCTCTTCCAACCCTTGAATACCACTGCTCTTTGTCCCGTGTCCACAGTTGGCATTTGCAGAATGTCACAGAGGTTGAAACATTAAATATTTGACATACTCCGATCAGCTTCCTCTAGTCAGCAACACTGGCGTGGTCTCACCAGCCGGGAGCGATGTTTCAAAGCTTCCCCTTGCTCTGGGAATCAGCTCGCGCGTGTTTGTCTCCCGCGCTGATGAGCAATACCGGTTTTTATGTTTCCCTTTTGTATTTTCATGATGTGATAGTGTATTCCTTTTTTGAGCTTTATAATATTCCACTATATGAATTCGCTACTGTTTATTTATCTGTTCACTTCCTAAAGAAAATCTTACTTGATTGCAAGTTTTGACAATTTTAAATAAAGTCATAAGAATCCTCTGCATGCAGATATTTGTGTATATATAAATTTTCAGCTCATTTGGTTAATATTTCCTAACATCATTACTGGCTTCTATGGGGGAGATTATGCTTCATTTTGTGAAAAACAAAAGCAGAGTCTAAGAACAGCCAAAATGTTCTCCAAAGCATCTGTGCCACTTTGCATTCCCAACAGTGAACAATCCTATCTCTCCACATCGTCAAAGTTTGATATTGACAAATTCAATATTGTGACAAATTTATGCTCAGACTTTTAAGTGTTTTGAATTTTGACCACTCACATAGGCGAGCAAGAATATCTTACTGTTATTCAGTTCTTTTGTCTTTATTTCCCTAATGATGTACGAAATGAAACATCTTTTAATTTGCTTATTTGCCATAAATATACCTTCTTTGTTAAGCTTTTCAAGTCTTTGGTCTATTTTTATTCAAATTGTTTTCTTTCAGTTGTTAGTGTTTTTTAATTTGGGTGATGTTTGCAGTCCATATTGATTATATTCATTTGAAGAGTTTATACTTGTACGTAACACATCTCAATTTTTTATATTACCTTTTTTCCCCTTCCTCACACACCGTCCTCTATTTCCCAGATCAGTTCCAAACTGTAAAAGTTCTATCTCCCTATTTTCTATTACCTATCTTTTAATTTGCTCTTCATTTATATTTGGAATTTTTCATACAAGAAATACCTTTCAATATTTAAATTTTTGTATGTGATTTATTTCACTTAACATTACGGTCTCAAGGTGCATTCATTTTCCTATAAAGGACTCAAGTTTATTCTTCTTTATGGTAAATTGGTCCTTTGTTAATGCATAAGACATTTTCTTTTTCCATTCATCTGTTGATGAACATATAGCTCACTTCCAAGGTTTAGCAATCATGAATTGTGCTGCTATCAACAGGGCTATGCACGTATCACTGTAATATGATAGCTTTAACTCTTTTAGGAAAATACCTAGTTTTCCTTACAATTAACTTTTAAATATTTTTTATATTTAGATAATTGATCAGATATGTCTTTTGCAGATAGTTCTCCCAGTCTGTGGCTTGTTTATGATTAATATGACAGAATGTTTTACAGATGAGAAGTGTTTAACCTTACTGAAGTACACCTTATAGATAGTTTATATTACGGACAGTTATTTTGGTGTTGTGACTATGTACATTTCTATGGGAGTTCTCAGCCATTAATTGCATTGGAAGCTGAAGCAATAAGGTTTAAATGTTTGACATAAAGTGATCATTATTTGTCAAATAGTGCCAAAGAAGACACAAAATTACAATCACAAGTAGAATAAACATTTGTTAGCATATATTAAATTTCTGAAAATATCCAAGATATTTATATTTACTGTTTTACTCCATTTTCAAAAAAGTCATGGCTGTAAGTTACTAGACTATAGCCATCAGTGTATAAACTAGGAAAATGTAAAATCAGATATATGTATACATATATCTGATTTTACAAATATGTGGATATATATATATATATATATATACATATGTATATATCCACATATTTGTATCTCAAACTCATGTAGCTCTTTAGTGTCAGAGCTAGACTAACACAAAACCAAACCAAAAAGAGAAAGTTCCAGAATTAAAACCCATAAGGAATTTATAGTACCAAGATTTTTATTTCCTTCACTACCCCCAAAGCTTCCATATAACAATGAGTAAATGCTTGGGCTTTCAATAAGTGGTTAGCTATATGGGCCGCGAGGCTTCCAATAGATGCATGTAGCTAGAAGTGCAGCCAAAAAATTGCAGAAAATGAAGTCAATGTATTTGCTCTACTGATTCTGGCCTGGAGCCCAAGTTACTGAATCATCCCTCTTCTCATACTTTCTTATCATTTAATTATTAGCAGCCTCAGCTGATCATTAATTATGCACCATCAATTCTGCTTACATTATTGTTTCAAATAGATACAATATCAGATTGATTTGACTAAAATAACCCCCTTGTTCAATTGCCAATTTGCATAAATTCACATTCAATGAGATATTGCACAGTGATTCATTAGGCACTGGAAACCGTAGCAATAGTCTGAACCACAGGAGGCTCAGTCTTACAAATTATTGCCATTTTCATCAGGAAAGAGATGCCATTGGAACTGACTTTCCTTACTCTAGAAGGTGATAAGGAAACTTTAGCTACCAAAGGCTTTGCAGCGAGGCAGAATAGGGGAATGCACACGTATGAGCCTTGGCAAGATATCTATCCTGCAAGTAACTGAAACACTCTCTTGGGCTGGTCCAGCACTTTGATGCGGAACAATGCGTTTCCATGTGGTGCCCTCAATCCTGGGATGGCTGTCTGAATGTGATCCCTGATTGTGACTCACCTTCCCCTCAACCAGAAGTGAAGCTTTGACTGAAGGAAAGTGAAGGGAACTGGCAAATTTACTTAAGGCTGTTTTCCTTTGTTTACATGACAATAACACTTTTAAGTGTCTATCGTGTATTAGGCATGTAATGCCAATTGTACATACTTGTTTACATTTAATATTCCTCACATTCTTATGAAATGTGTGGTGATTTAGTTTAGAGGTCATGGAGTGACCAGTTGCAAGTTGAAATACATCCTAAGTCTCATGCATCTAAATTTCACATGTATCATAACTCCACTGCATAAAAGTAATTAACCAACATCTAAAGAATATCACAGTGGTATTGTTATTTGTGTTTAAATGACATAAAATTTAAAAATTGTATTGCTATATTCTTCTATTTCTAGTGGGGCCCTGTTGTTTTAGCCATTACTGATTCAGATTTGATTTTAGGCAAAGCAAAATTACACAATGCATTTTCTGAAATCTTGCTTTTCAAATCTAATTCTTAATTGAAAAACCATTATACTTGTTTACGGATGCAATGTGCTATTTACAGATTTAAAATATATTCTTTTAGTAACTTTAAAACACACAATATAATATTCCTAAATCATCTGCTGTACATTTGTAACAATTGATATTTATATGTTACAATTTCCAAAGATTTTCACAGCTTTATTGAATAAATCACTAGAATATTTTTAAAATTTAAATGGTATTTAATCCCCATTCCACAGATATGATTTTTTAAAACATTTCTTAAATACTATTTTAAAACTTGAAATTAAAAGAAAAAGTTAAAAATTCTATTTCTCGTATACATCATCTCTCCTCTACATTTAAGTGCTCATAACATTATTGTGGATTTTTCTTTTTCTTTTTCCTTATTTAATTTTAGGAGAGCAGAGACTTCATGATGACTTTTGTCTCCCCAGAATTTTTAAGCAAGGATACATGTAGGGCACTTGTGTGTGCAGTGAGTGCACAAACTATTTTTCTAAAGGCTTAAACATTTCTCATTTCCTCCTTGAGAAAACACCCAAAATAATCCCTTTTAGCTATGTGAATTATCTAATGCCTCATGCAGCCATAAATATATATATATATATATACTTAAGTCAATATAATTTAAAGTAAAATATGTTTTTCTACAAAGCCATTGTCTGATTAGAATTTATTTCCCCAGAGTCTCTAATGGTCAAGATGGAGAAATTAGCTTATTGTTATTTCTAAATTAAATCATTCTACATTCAGCTTCACCCCAGCACTAACATGCCATCATAAGTGTGAATGCTGAGGAACCTTTGACATCCATTCTCCTCTTTTAGCTAATAGCTGCACAATTCCCTTTCCGTGAGCATTTTTGCTATATTGCATTCTAACTCCTCAAAATAAAGCAAAAGGTTATTGAGATCTTTTTCACCACAGCAGAAAAGCTGACAAATATTCATTAAATATAAAATGCTCTATAAGTCTCAAGAGAAAATACTACACATCAAAAAAGAAGTAATGAAATAAAGGAAAAACACATACACCAAGTCCTGAGGGATGCAGAAAATAACTAGTAAAATAATTTGGAAATCAAGCATCTATATTTATTGTATTGAGAATTATCTTCAGTAGCTGGACATACAAGCCTAGGCATAGAGCGCATTTGTCAAATGAAAAATAGCAATGAAAAATGTGTCAAAAAATACAAGGAAATGGGAAAAAAGTAAATGCAGGGTAAATTAAAATGCACAGATAAAAGAAAAAATAGTTTTAATATTTTTGGTAATAGAATTAACTATTATTAAATGTGAGGTCTATTATAGAGATAATATTCAAATAAATATACCTGCAACTATTCTTGAATTGGAGAGAGATACAAATTTGCAGAGTATATGGACTTTGTTTATATAACAGAGTGGATCAGTAAAATGTTATGAATTTTAAAAAAATTAGTAAATACCAAACAGAAAGCATAGACAGACAGAAAAAGAAAATGAATAAATAAAAACTGGATTGATTCCAAACTTACAGCATAATAGATACAGCATACAGTATTACAGCATAATAGATATAAAACAAATAATGTTAAACTTCTCAAGCCATAAAAATATTATTCAAAGACAGTAGTGTTACTAGGATACTTTTAGGGTTAAAAACATAAATTTACTCTCCATAGATCTTTCATAGAATATTTAATAATATGCTCAAAACCAGAAAACCCAACCAAAAAACATAAAATGTGAAGAATTCAGGAATTAGTCCTCACTTCAGCAGCACATATACTAAGAATTCAGAAATTAAATAAATCCAACTAACTATGTATTTTAAGATAATCATAAAGCTTCTTAAGTAAACATAAGAGCATTATTTTCCTTTAATTTTTAGAGAAGACATAGAAAACTTTAACCACATAAAATCCATAAGTGAATTTAATAAACATTAAAGTATTCTGATTGCTATAAGTAATTTAGAAAATATATACTGAAATTATGAGCAGGGTTAAAATATTTCTAAGACCTGTATCTTAAAAAGTATTTTTATTTGCACTATGTAATGACAATGATGAAAAGAAAGTTAACTTTGAATCTATAGATGATAACTACTGTTCATAACTATCAACTGCTGAATGATCACATATTTTCGAATATTCCCATATATTCGTATCTATTCAAAAGAATCTTTCCTACTTTTATAAAACATTTATGGATTAACTTTCTTTTCATCATTGTCATTTACATAGTCCAAATAAAAATACTTTTTAAGACACACACACAACTATAAGATAAGTTACTCCACCAAGAGACCAACTTTTAAATAAGCAACATAATATCAGACTCAATGTAGAGAGAAGACTATGAGTGACTCATATGCACAAACACAGTCAAAGACCAGACTAAGTACTGAATGCCAGGCTTACTTGTTATGAAGAATATACACTTAAGTTCCAGGCTTCACTGAGAATTTCAGGAAAGCATGCCGGAGATATTTTGTGACAGTAGTTGAGGAAGAAAAAGTTAATGCATGTGCAAAGACAACTGATATGGTAATATGCAAGTATTAAATTGCAAGCACCCCTTTCTAGAGATTTTCTCATCACCCTGGCCTCCTACTTTTTCTTGAATATAGAGTGCATGTCCATTCCTGCCTCATGCTGTGTCTTCATTGCATTGTGATGGATGATCTGATAAGCACTGGTTCAACTCTCCTAACTGTAGTCGCTTACCTACTCAAATGTGATCTCACTAAAAAACCTTGGCTGCTATTCTATTAAATAAGACAGAGCTTCTCTTCTATCTTGTTACATTCTATCTGTTGCATAACCTGTCTGACACTGTACATTTGTATTTGTTAAATTTTTTTCCCTGTATCCCTTCAATAAGATGTGAATTCCAAGATTTGCCTTCTAATATATTATCCATGTCTTGCAAATAGTAGGTTCTCATTAAATATTTATGGACTAAAACATGAATTAAATGCATCATTTTCTTTCTATTCAAATTATTCATTATTATTTGATTGATAGATTATTAAATATTTTACTAGTCTACATTAAATCAAACTATCAATCATTAGATGAACAACTCTAGAGCTATATTTTTTATGTTCTTCTTTAGATATTTATTTACCATACTATCACAATTTTTATTAAAGGTATAGAGATTTTATATATTTTTCCTATAAAATTATAGTAATAAAGAACAATTACCATTTTGAGCAATTGTTATGAGCTATCCTCTGGGTGAAGTACTGTAAAACATTAAAGTTAGATCTGTGAGGTCTGTGGGGACCAGAATTCCATGTCCAGCAACCTTCAGTCCCCCAGGAACTTTCACCCAGGAACCTTCTCTGAAGCCCACAGGAACTGGGAGTTTGCACTCAGCAACCTACAGTCATTGGGAAACACTTGCTGAGGCCTGTGGGGACTGGGAGTCTGGTCCCAGCCATCTGCTCACAGCCAGGAATCATATTTGAGGCCTGTGAGGACCAATAATCTGTGTTTAGCAATGTACAGTCATCTGAGAACCCATGGTGAGGGCCCCAAGGACTGGGAAGCTGTGCCCAGTGAAGTGCTCACACCTAGGAACCATCTTTGAAGCCCAAGGAGACTGGGAATCTGGTTACAGACACCTGCAGCAATCAGCAACCCTCAGTGAGACCCACTGCCAATTGGGCTATTAATACAGGAAGCAACTAAGACTGGACATCTAACTGATTCAGAGGAACACAAGAAAATGTCAAAATGAAAGAACAAAATGCAATCTCAAACTTCCAGCCCATTCAAATCAACTGCAGGAGACATAGACGTACATGAAGTTGAAATCACACACCTAAAATTTCTGAAATGATAGCAATGGAATTAAAGGAACAACTGCAAAAAGCTGTAAAGGAAATCAGATCAGAAATAATCTCTCAGATGAAAACAGAAGTGATAAACATAAGGAAAGAATTGGTGAGTACAACCAAAGAAGACATAGATTAAAAAAAAATAGTGGAAAATAGGAAAATGATGGAACCTTGAATGAATAATACAGGAAACAATTAGAACACATGAAACAGATTCAAGGAGACATCCAGGAAACCAAACATCCCACTGAAAACTGTCAAAACTACATAAATGAAATTGAAGACTGACTCTCAGACCTGGACACAGGATTGCAGACACTGATCTCGAAAGGAAAGATGCCTTAAAAATAAAATGAATCAGGAAATAATAGTTCAGTGGCTGTAAGATGAAGCAAAAAGAAACATTGTATGGCTGATAGGTGTTAACCAAAAAGGAGGAGACAACACAAATGACATAAAAAGACTTTTTGCAGAAGTAATTGCAGAAAATTCCCCAAACATGGGAAAAGAGTCTGACATACAGATAACTAATACATACAGAACTCCACTTAGCCATAACCACAACCAAATAAGATTCATCCCAGGAAAGCAAGGAATGCAAATCAATAAATGAAATATACCAAATTAACAGTGTGAAAAACAAAAATCACATGATCATCTCAATAGATACAGAAAAAGCTTTTGATAAAGTCCAACATTCATTCATGGTAAAAACACTAGAGAAAATCAGAATAGATGCTTCTTACCTTAATCTGATAAAAAGCTATCTATGACAAACCAACAACCAATGTCATGCTAAATGGTCAAAAACTGAAAGATTTCACTCTAAAATTAGGAGCAAGACAAGGTTATTCACTGTCACCACTCCTATTCAATATAGTTCTGGAAAATTTAGCCAGAGTAATTAGACAACAAAGATAATAGAAGGAATAAAGATAGGAAGGAGTTAGATTACCATTATTCACAGATGACATGATACTCTACATAGAAGACCCCAAAAACTCCATCAATAGACTTGTAGATTTAATAACCAAATTCAGCAGCATAACAGGGTACAAATCAATACTTAAAAGTCAATAGTATTCCTGTACACTAACAACAAACTCATTGAGAGAAAAATTAGAGAAATCACACCCTTCACAATCAAAAAAAATTGAAATACTTCAGAATCAATCTAATAAAGAAAAGATTTATACTCTACAAATTACAGTATTTTGAAAAAAGAAATTGAATAGGAATTCAGAAAATGGAAAGATATCCCTTGCTCATACATAAGAAGAATGAACCCACAGATCAACCAACACTGTGAAAATGGCTATACTCCCAAAACTGTTATACAGATTTAATGCAATCCTGATCAAAATATTATTAGCATACCTCACAGATGTAGAGAAAACATTCCAAAAATTCATATGGAGCCATAAGCAACCTAGAATTACAAAAGTAATTCTGGGAAACAAAAGAAAGGCAAGGAGGCATTGCAATCCCATTCTTGAAATTATACTACAAAGCTCTTATAATAAAATCAGCATGGTATTGGTTAAAATAAAAGACAGACCTGGGGATCAATGCAACAGAATAGAAGATACAGACACAACTACAAATACTCAGCCATCTTATCATTGACAAAGGGAGCCATTCATGTTCACTGGAAGAAAGATAGCCACCTCAATAAGTGGTGTTGGAGAAACTGGGTTTCTACATGCCAAAGACTTAATCTAGATCCACACACATCAGAATGCACTAAACAAAATTCAAAATAGATCAACGGTCTGTTAAGGGAATAACACAAAACCTACTAAAAGACAAAGTAGGTAGAAATATCAAGGGCATAGAGGTAAACAAAGGGTTCATGAACAAAAACAAAACTACATGGGAGGTACTTCAAAGAATCAACAACTGGAGTCTTTTCTTATTAAAAATATTTTGTACATTGAAAGTAATCACCAACAGGGTGAAAAAACCCTACAAATTAGAAAAAGATTTTTGTCAACTGTGTCTCAGAAAAAGGACTTTTATCTAGATTATATAGAGAATTGAAAAGAAAATCAGGCCCCTCAAATTAAAGACCCAATCCAAAACTGGGCATCTGAGATGAATACACTTTTCAGATGATGCAATACAAATGGCAAATAAATATAGGAAAATATGTTCAACCTCATTGGCCATTTGACAAATGCAAATTAAACTAACAGAATATCATCTCACTCCAGAAAGAATGGGTAATATCAAGAAGTTAACCAATAATAAATGTTGGTGGGGCTGTGGGGAAAAAGAAACACTTTACCATTGTTGATAGGAATGTAGACTGGTACAACCACTGTGGCAATCAGTATGAAGATTCATCAGAAAACTAAGATTAGAGGTCCTATGTGATCCAGCTCCTCTTTTTCTGGTTATTTTCCCAGAAAGGTGGGAAATATCATACCACAGTGCTATCTATGCACCCATTTTATAGCTGCACAATTTGTAGTAGCTAGATCTTTCAGACAATCCCAATGCCCGTCAAATAAGGAATGGATAAGAAAGATGTGTTGTTTTTATTCAATAGAATACTACTCAGTCTTAAAGAATAATAAACTTGAGGATTTTATAGATAAATTGATGCAAGTAGAGACCATACTCATAACTGAAATAAATCAAACGTATGTGTAAAAACTGTATTGCCTCTCTAGTGTAAGACACTGAAAGAGTAAATAAGATTCAAATGTTACAATAGATGTGGTAAAAGGGAAAGATATTGCTCAAAGGGCAATTATATTGTTCAATCAATCTTGCATATCTATATCTGGTAGCCTGAGCAATTACTTTGAGGAAAACAATATGTACCATAACAACCACTATCAAGTTCCTATCATCTTGTTTTGAAATCCTGCATCACCATTGTTTTGTTATTGTTATTGTTGTTCTGCTTTTGTTGTTTTTTAATTGTTTGCTTCTTGATTTTTTTCTCTGTAAAATAAAAAAAATTAAAATATTAAATTTGATTTCACAGAAAGTGCTTTCACATAAAGCAATTTTATTGTATCAATTTTACTGTATCAATTTTATAGGTGAAAATACTGAGGTATTAAAGAGTTGAATATTCAATGACCTTAGTATATATAGCATGTGATGTATTCATAAATGTTTAATAAAACAGCAACAAAGGTTTAATTCGTAGCATTTGCCTGTTTCCATGGTATAAGCACAGCATGGCTGATTCAGTTGTAAAAATATGACAACTGAATGCAGAAATTGAAAGAGAAAATACAGTTCTCTGAGACACCGTATGTTGTTATCATTAAAGACAGGATGAAAATCTAGTGTGTTAAATTCCATGTTTCTGGGCCCTGTACTGGAGACACCTAAGAAAGTGACAGAGAAATATTAGAACAAATACAAAAGTTACAAATCCTTTATTTGGTAATATAATTTGGCCTGAAAACTACT
The DNA here is from genome assembly GCA_004027295.1 of Dolichotis patagonum. Lineage (NCBI taxonomy): Eukaryota > Metazoa > Chordata > Mammalia > Rodentia > Caviidae > Dolichotis > Dolichotis patagonum. The sequence continues at coordinate 71,081 of PVJX010000598.1, read as the reverse complement.
CAACAATGAAGTAGCCGCATAATTTGTGAACTGTACAGAATGTTTTGATTGCAGTCACTGTTCAGTTGACAAGAGTACCATTCCTTTTGTCAAAATATTTTATTTCCCTGGAAATTAACTGAATGCCAAAATTTTGTGTTTTTTTATAATTTATTGCTGGATAATTTCTTCTACTATTTTCTTCTTCTCAAATCAACATAGGTAATGGATCACATCATTTCCAGCTAATGGTTTCTAAGAAAGAGTTTAAAGCTCCTTGTTAGAGATTCTCTTATTTAGGTTCCTCTTTATGTAGAAATGTGATAGATTTCCACGCATTAGTAAGAAACAAGGTTTATTTCCCCAACAATTATGGCACCAAAAAAAATTATGTAAATTCCTTGCTTGTATTTTGCTTTGTAATATCAAAATTCATTCTAATCAGTTGACAAAGAACCAGAAATACTTCATTGTTGAATAGCTTTCAGGTTAAATGATATCCCTGTGAAGATATTTTATCGTTAGAATAAGGTTATGAAACATTGAGGTACCATTTTGGCTGGTCATATTTCCCTGAAGACAAGAGAAGAATCTGCTAGAAATAAGAGATTCTGGTTGATGATATATGCTTTTTTTAAAAAAAAGAATGTGTAACAGTCAGAGACAAATATCAAATACTTCCTTCTAAACACATGGGCCTGTGAAATGAAATCATCTTTGTCTGCCAAAAAGTGTGCTCATATAAAATATAAGTGTTTGCTCACACACAGCTGTGCCCTGAGTATGACAGAGCTTTATCAACTGTGAAGTAATATTTCTAATACAGGATAACAAATGTGTAGTAAATAAGTAAAATACTAACAGTTTCTAATTTTGAATATGAAGACAATTATTTTATTCAGTTTTCCATTATTAAATTGAGATAACTGAATAACATTGTAATAGAATGTAAGGTAATTAACTTATGCTGAGGAAGATCATGTTTTGAATGACAATTTTAGAGATTCTAGTCCAAGATCAGAGGGAGTCATTGCTTTCTGCCTCTAATAGACATGCTGGATGATAACAGTGGTGGGTGTGCCTCATGAAACATGAAAAAATGACTCGCTTCATGAGTCAGAAGGCAGAGAGAAGAGTCAAGTGTCCTAAACCCATTTAAGGGGGACTGCAATGACTAAAGACCCTATGCAAGACTACATTCCTCTAAAGGTTCACAGCATTTCACAAAAGCCTCTCTTTGGGGACCAGGTTTTGAATATATGGACTTTTGGTGTGATAGTCCACATCCAAACTACAGAAACAAGATTTTTAAATATGGCTGATTCTTTTCTTATGCAGTTTTTTTGAAAAACATATTTTAAAATGAAAATGTTTATAATAACAAAATAAGATCTCTATATGAAAGCTCTTTTAGTGCCAAAAATAAGCATACCTTTCTATATTCCAGCTGACTTCACTTCTTAGCTATGATCATTTAAAGATAATAGAATGAGAAATGAAGTGGATATTAGGTTTGTAACACCTTCAACAATATTTAAAAAGCAATACATTTTAAATATTTAATAGATATGAGTTACCACTACACATTCTAAAATATTGTAATTGCACACAAACTCTCTGTTCTTATTTTAAATGCATTCAAAGGAAAGTTATTCAAACAAAAATATGATAGTCCCAAGATGCAAATCATAGAATTTTATAGTGCATTATATCTTTACTTACCATGCAGACTTAATAAGTAACAGGCTTTTAAGAGAATGAAATGTTAAATGCTATTCATTCTAACCACTTGGGCTTAAAATACCATCAGTGCAAGAGTGCAGTATTTGTTCCAGCTTCTACAATATTTTATAGTTTTTTTTATTATGGTTTTTTAGCCACAAAAAGCAAAGCAATCATGTTCTTAAATGAATAGTTTTTTCAGTGATGTTTAAATGAAGTCAATGTTTATCAATGTAGACCTCATTAGTACTTGCTCATATGTACTATCAGAAATAATATATGTCACCTGATTTCTACATTGCTGTATTTAAGTTATGTAACTTTAAAAATGCTGTCAGTGGAAGAAACTTTGATTCATGTTTTGAATTTGCTAATACTTTACAAATAATTGAAAGAAAAAGCTTTTCTGTCTTTTGATTTAGTTAATACCAGTGAGCTCAACGTCATTTTGTAAAATATTGAGAGTCTTTCTAAAATTATATTCATTTTTTCAGGCTCATACTGAATCTTATGTATGTTTGAGACATTTATTTTCTTAAATTCCTGTAATATAAAATTTCAGATAAGTCATACAACTCATTATGCTATATGTCTAGACCAGAATTTTTCAAGTGGTTTTAATTAACCTTGCATAAAAATCAACTCTCAAAATCATCCAAAATCATGCACTGGAAAGCATAAAAAAAAGTCAGAAATCTCAGTTTAAATTGATGCTTCAAATGACATTATTCATTATGAAATGACAAATAAATATTATTATTAATGTTATTGTTGTTGTTGATACCGGGGATCAAACTCATGACCTAGCACTTGCCAGGCAGGCATTTATTTGCCTGGCCTATTTAAATGAACTTTAAATGCATCATTTACTATTATCTAATGGTTGGACATCTTTGAAGATTAAAAGATGCTCCGATTCTATCCATAAGCACTACTCAAAATCTATTATAAATATAAAACAAAGCATATTTTATCAAATTCGTTGTTTTAAAAGATGTATTCAAGTTTTCTGAAAGTGCATCAAAAACATAATTGTCAAGCATATTTTAACACTTTATGTAACATAATGTTGTTTTGTTCCTGCATTAAATTTAAAATAGATATTTGTTATTTTCTTTATTACAAGTTTCCCAGTCTTATTTCTATACACAAACTTATAAGTATTTTTTAAATAAATTTGTATTGGATTACATGTAAAGAGAACAATAGGGATGGGGAAAAGGAGAAAACAAGAATCAGAAAAGAAGAAATATATATATATATATACACATGCAAGATAGCTAAGATAATGCTACTACTTTCTACTAGTTCATTGAGAAGAATGATTTGTGCTTATATTATTTGATAATTTTTCATTGCTATTTCTTTTAAATTTTATTTTAAAGAGATTAAAACTAAAGCCAATAAATAAAACAAAGCCAATAAGAAGAAAATAAAGTAAATGACACAGATTTCAAAGCAAAACAAAAGGAGATCATCACTGGCTACCATAATGTCTCTTGTTTTCTTCTAAACAGTTATCCATATCATCACACACAATGAATTCATACAAAACAAAATAGAATTAAATTCATCAGAACAGAGTGATAAAGTCATTATAGGCCTTCAAAACCAGATAATATGAAAATTAACAGTGACTGCCATAATGTCTCTCATTCTCTTCAAAATAGCTGTCCAAACTGCAGCCAGAGATGCACATGGGGCCAGGCTAAAACCGAGTCCTTCCTGTGACTCCCATAGTCTCCACAGACCTCCTCGGAGGACCTGAGAATTCCAGCCAGAGGCACGCATACTGGCAGGCTAAACCTGGGCCCCTCCTGCAACTCCTGTAGTCTCTGCAGGACCACCTCATGGGACCCAGGAAGTCCAGAAATGACTATGAGGCTGGGCGAGACCCTGACCCCTCCTGCAATTCCTGTAGTCTCCTCAGACCTCCGCGTGGAACCCAGGAACTCCAACCAGACAATATTGGACTACAGTTGTTTAATCATGCAGTATCGAGGGAGGCTCACTAAGAAGAACTCAGCAGGCTTCCATCAGTGAGGTGAATTTGCCTCTAAAATAAGAAATGAGTTTGTCACCTCCAGTAGGTAAACAGAAGCAACAGAGAAGCTCTCTCCAGAATTAGGCCATAGGCAAGCTTGGCAAGTCGGTGGGTGAGTCCTTCCTTCACACAGAGAATATCAGGTAGCTTGAGGAGGATGCCAAAAAGGCCTCTTCCAACATGGAGAAAACTAAGGGGGCCTGTGGGACACTCAGAGACACAGTTGGGTCCCACCTGAGACAAACACTATAAACAGGGAATTCAAGTGACTCTGAACAACCTGAAGACTGTTATTATAACAGCAGGAACTAATGGTTGATTTCCATCAATACTCCAAGGCCTGTAAGCCTAGGAAGAACATATAACCCACCAGACATGCACTACAGGGGGAATTCAATTGACTGGTCCAACGCTTCACTGTGGGACCAATAATTGGACAAACATCAACTTTACAGTAGGACCCCAACATACATGCTACCAAATGTTGACACTAGTGGGATTGAAGGACCAAATACTAACTTGAAATTGGAAAATGGCAGAACAAAAAGCAAAATGTAATCTCAAACATCTAGTCTTCCAGGAGCAAGTACAAGAGACACTGAAATAGAGGGCTTCAAAAGTAATACACTGGAAATCTCTGAAAATATAGCAAGTGAAATAAAAAAAAAACTCCATGAAGCTATAGAGGAAATAAACTAGAAGTACTCTTCCATGTAAAGACAGAAATAACAACCTCAGTAAAGGAGTTGCTGAGCGTAGCTGAAAAAGAAAGACAAAAAAAGTACAGAAACATGGGAAAATGATTGCAACCTTGAATGACTGATATAGAAAACAAGCAGAATTCATGAAACAAACTCAGACATCCATGAAACAAAAAATTCTATTGAAACCTGGCAAAACCATTTAAATTAAGCTGAGGATAGGATTTCAGACCTTGAGGACAGGATCACAATTAGCAATCATGAAAGGATACAACTTTTAAAAATAACAGCAGCATAAAATGACAACCCAGCAACTTCAATACGGTGTTAAGAGAAATAATATAAGATTAATAGGCATTAGTGAAGATGCAGGAGACAATGCAAATGACATAAGTAAAATATTCACAGAAGTAATAGCAGAAAATTTTCCAAACATTAGGAAAAAATCTGAAATTCAGATAAATGAGTCACATAGGACACCAAACAGTCACAACAAACATAAACCTACAGCCAGACATAAAATAATTCAGATCTCAGACATACAGAATTAAAAAAGAATACTAAAAGCTGCTAGAGAAAAGACACAACTCACCCATCAAGGAAAGCACATTAGAATCACTGCAGACTTCTCAGCACAAAGCGTCAAGTCAAAATGAGCTTGGAGTGAGGTATTTCAAGTACAAAAAGAAAACAACTTTCAACCCAGCCTGATGTACCCAGCAAAACTTTCATTCAAATTTAATGGAGATACAAGATACTTCCATGACAAAGAACAACTGAAGAATTCCATGTCCATCAAACCAACCCTAGAAACAGTGTTGAAAGATATAGTAGATAGAGATAAAAATGACCACAATTCCCAAAACAGCAATGGAAAGAAAACACCAGGTAGGACAAGCACTTAAACAAAGGGGAAAAGCAGAAAGCAAACAACTGGAACATAATATGGCAAAGTCAAGCAGTACATATCAGCTATATCCATACATGTAAATGGCTTCAATTCACCTATCAAAAGAAATGGATTGACAGAATGGATTAAGAAACATGATCCCAGAATATGCTGTATACAAGAAATAATATGCTGTACACAAGAAATAATATGCTGTACCTGATCCAAAAGGAAACTCATAGATTAAAAGTCAAAGGATGGAAAACAGTATTCCATGTGACAAGAACCCAGGAAAAAGTAGGGGTAACTATTCTACTTGCAGACAGTGTAAACTTCAAACCTAAAATGATTAAAAGAGATAAAGAAGGTCACTACATACTCTGTAGTGCAAAAATTCCAGAGAAAGAACTAACAATTATAAATATATATTCACCAAATACAGGAGAACCCAACTATATAAGACAAAAACAAAAGGACATTAAAAATAAAATATACGAGAACACAATTATAATAGGGGAACTTAGTACTCCACTGTCACAAAGAGATAGTTCAACTAGACAAATAGTCAGCAAACAAATAATAGAACTGAATCATTCATATGAGCAATTGGACTTAGTAGATATTTACAGAGTGTTCTACACAACCACATCAGAATTCACTTTCTTCTTAGCTGTGCATCAGACATTCTCCAAAATAGATCATATATTATCCCATAAAATATTCTTAAGTAAATGCAAAGGCATTGAAATTATCCCATTCATAATATCTGATGGCAGCACACTGAAATTAGAAATCAATGGCAAAAGAAATTGCAAAACCTGCATAAATACATGGAAATTAAATAACAACCTTCTGAACAACCAGCCGGCCACAGAAGAAATTAAAGAAGAAATAAAGTAATACCTAAAATTCAGTGAAAATGCAGAAACAACATAATGCAATGTGTGGGATGCAGTGAAAGCAAGCAGTCTTAAGAGAAAATATATAGCAATAAATTGTCATATCAAGAAAACAGAATGAACACAAATAAACAACCTAATGCTATACCTCAAGCTTCTAGCAAAAGAAAAGCAGGTTGAACACAAGGCTCATAGAAGAGAGGAAATTGTAAAGATTAGAGCAGAAATCAATGCAATTGAAACTAAAAAAAATACAAAGAATTAATTAATCAAAAAGCTTGTATTTTGAGACAATAAACAAAACTGACAAACCTCTAACCATATCAAGAAAAAGAAAGAAAAAAACCCAAATTCATGCAATAATGACTGAAAAGGGGGAAGTTACTACAGATCCCATGGAAATTCAAAAGATTATGCATGTTTACTTTGAAAATCTCTAGTTACACAGAGTGTAAAACACAGGGGAAATGGACAGACTTCTAGAAACACATGAACTACCAAAGCTCAACCAAGAAGATATAGCAATTTTGAATAACCCAATATCAGCTATTGAAATTGAAAGTATAATTAAAAACTTACCAACAAAGAAAAGTCTAGGTCCTGATGGATTTATGGCTAAATTCTACAAGAAATTCAGAGAAGATTTCATGCCAATACTCCTTAAACTCTTCAATGAAATTGAAAAGGAAGCAATATTCCCTAAATCATTCCTGGAGGCAAGTATTACTCTCATACAAAAACCAGAGAAAGACCCATCTAAAAATGTGAACTAGGAAAATCTCACCAATGAACAAAGATTGATGCAAAAATTCTCAATAAAATACTGGCAAATAGAATGCAGCAAATGATCAAGAAGATTATACATCACCATCAAGTGGGATTTATTCAAGGAATGCAGGGATGGTTTAACATATGCAAATCAATAAATGTAATACATCACATCAACAGAGCCAAAACCAAAAACCACATGATCATCTCAATAGATGCAGAAAAAGCTTTTGATAAAGCCTAACACATGTTCATGATAAAAACCCCTCAGAAACTCAAAATATATGGTTTCTACACAATCTCATGGAGGCCATCTTTGACAAACCAATAGCCAACGTGATACTAAATGGACAAAAACTGAAAGCTTATATAAAACACGGATATCCACTATCACCACTCCTATTCAGTATAGTTCTGGAAATACTAGCCAGGGCAATCAGAAAAGAGAGAGAAATAAAAGCAATAAACATAGGAAAGGAAGAAGTTAAACTATCAGTATTTGCAGATGACATGATACCCTATATAGAAGACACAAAAAACTACATTAAAAGACCATTAGAGGTAATAAACAAATTGAGCAGTTTAGCTGGATACAAAGTCAACACTCAAAAATCAACAGCATTCCTGTACATGGATAAAAACTCACCGAGAGAGAAATGATGGAAATATTGTCTTTCACAATAGCATGTAAAAAAATGAAATACTTAGGAATCAAAGTAACAAAGAATGTGAAAGACCTATATGCTGAAAATTATATTACACTAAAAAATGAGATTGAAGAGGATACTAAAAATGGAAGAATATTCCTCAATCTTGGTTAAGAAGAACCAACATTGTGAAAATGACCATACTCCCAAACTGTTATACACATTTAATGCAATCCTAATAGAAATAGTATTAACATACCTCACAGATTGAGAGAAAACATTCATAAAATTCATTTCAAAACAGAAGAAACCTAGAATAGCAAAGCCAATTCTGGGCAATAAAGGCAAGGCAGGAGGTATCTCAATTCCTGACATGAAACTATGCTACAAAGCCACAGTAATAAAATCAGCATGGTGCTGGCAAAGAAATAGACTGGAGGATCAATGGAACAGATTAGAAGATGCAAACACTACTACAAAGACACTCAGCCACCTGATCTTTGACAAAGGGGCTAAACATGTTCACTGGAAAAAAGATAGCGTCTTTAATAAATGGTGTTGAAAAAATTGGCTTTCCATATGCCGAAGACTGAAAATAGACCCATACCTATCACCATACACTAAACTAAAGTCAAAATGAATCAAGGATCTAATTATTAAAAAAAGAAACACTAAATCTTCTGTAGGTAAAAATCTTGGAGACATAGGAGTAGGGAGAGAATTCATGTATAAAATGCAAACTGCATGGGAAATACTTCAAAGAATCAACACTTGGGATCTCATATTACTAAAAAGTTTCTGGACTTCAAAAGAAATCACCAACAGAGTGAAAAGAAAACCCACAGAATGGTAAAGAATTATAGCCAATAACCCCTCAGACAAAGGACTTATATCCAGAACATATAAAGAATTGAAAAACATAAAACCCCAAATTCAAAGACCCTCTCCAAAAATGGATATTTGAAATAAACACACAGTTCTCAGATGAAGATATACAAATGGCAAATAAATACATGAAGAAATGCTCACCATCACTGGTTATTTGAGAAATGCAAAATAAAACAGCATTGAGATTTCATCTTATCTTGGAAATAATAGCTGCCATCAAGAAAACAACTGATAACAAATGTTGACAAGAATGTTGGGAAAAAGGAATACATCTCCACTGTTGGTATGAGTGTACACTGGTACAGCCACTGTGGAAATCAGTATGGAGATTTCTCAGAAGACTAGGACTGGAAGTTCCACTCAACCCACCTATTCCCCTCCTGGGTATTTACCAGAAAATCTGAAAAGCTCCTGTCACAGGGATATATGTGCATCTATGTTCATAGCACCACAATTTCTAATAGCTAAACCTTGAAAACCAAAATACTCATCAACTGCAGAGTGGATGAAAATGATGTGGTATTTTTATATAATGGAATATTTCTCAGCTATAAAAAGGATGATCTTGAGGTCTTCATAGGTAAATAGAGGTGACTTGAGACTATCCTCATAAGTGAAATAAGTAAGAATCATATTTATAAATAACACATTATGTCTCAAGTGTAAAAGGTAATAAGAACTGTAGGAGTAATAAAACCCAAAATGTGTAATTGTTACTGTAAAATGAAAGGAAAAGAAAGTGCTCTAAAGTATATAACTGCATGTATGTTTAAGTACGTAAGATAGATGACCATATTAATAAGTTTTTGTTGGATCATTGAGTAGAACTGTTTGCAATTTCACTGTTTGAGTGTCACTTTGTATGCTTTAATTTTGTAACTTGAACAACTATTTCTGAGATGACAGTATGTAATTTGTCAACTAGTGATTTCTTAGTGTTTTTTTTTTCTTTTTTTCCTTTGGAATTCTGTATTGTTGCTATCCTTTTTTTCTCTTTTGCTATTTTTCTCTTTAAATTAAGTTTTAAAAAAACAGCTGTACATACCTTCATGTATGTTGAAAGTAAACAGTAGAAAAAAGTCTAAAATCTCTCTGAACAAAGAATCATGGCATTACTGGATTTTAGAGCATGATGATATGGAATCAGCAATGGATCACATAATGTCTCTTCAAACAGTGTCTTCACTGGTTTGACTTCTGTTCACTTCAATGTTCACTTCAAAGTCACTGTTCATTTCATCATGTGTTATATAATCGATTCTCATAAACTGTTTAGGAGAAGTTCTATGCATGTATAAGTCTCTTCATGCATACCTATCCTTTCTGAATTAGAAGGGAAAACAAAACAAAACAAATGAAATTCCTAGAAAAACACAATAAAAAATGACAAATAACAGTAGCAAAGAGTCCAAAACACTGACAATATAAGCCTTCCAAACAAGGTGGTAGGAGCATAACTAGTACTGTTGTTTTACATACAGATATTCAAGAGTTCCTCAGATCACCATACAGCAGCATGCACAATTGTTCAAATCATATGAGTATTAACTGTTTTGTTCCAAGAACTTATAGAATTTGCAGCACAATCATCTTAGCTATTGTAAGTGTGTTTATATAATTTAAGATATTTTTAATTTTCCCTACCTTTTTTCATTTTTCTCCTTTTCCCTGAGATATTATTTTTTTCCTTTTGGGCAGATTGTTACCCTTTCACTGTATTTATTGAGGTTTTTGTATCTTATGCACTCTTACAAATTCTTACACTAGGAAGACTGTATGGAATTTACACATGTGACTGATTTATTTCACTTAAGAGTATGGTCTCAAGTTGCATCCATTTATTTATAAATATCTCAAAGTGATCATTCTTCATAGCTGAGTAGTACTGTATGGTAGAAAAGTACTACATCTTTTTTATCCATTACTCAGTTGATGGGCATTTAGGTTTTTTCCAAGATCTGGCTATTAAAATTGTGCTTCTATAAACATGGGTGTACATATAACTGTGGTATGATGTTTTCAGTTCTTCTGGGAATATGCCCAGAAGTGGAATAGCTGGGTCAAATGGGACTTCCAAACCCAGATTTTTAAGGAACCTCCAGACTGACCGCCACTGTGGTTACACCAATATGCACTCCCACAAACAGTGCATAAGAGTTCCTTTTTCCCCACAGCCTCTCCAGTATTTGTTGTTGGTAGTTTTTTCTATCCTGGCCATTCTTTCTGGAGTGAGATGGAATCCCAGTGTGGTTTTAATTTGCATTTCTCTAATGACTAATGATGCTGAACATTTTTTCATGTATTTATTTGCCATTTGTATTTCTTCATCTGAGAACTGTGTATTCATCTCAGATGCCCATTTCAGGACTGGGTCTTTGAATTTTGGGGTCTGATTTTTTTTTTTATTTCTTTATATGTTCTGGACAGAAGGCCTTTGTCTGAGGGACAGTTCACTAAGATTTTTTTCCCAGGTTTTCTTTTCACTATGTTGGAGATTTCTTTCTCTATGAAGAAACTTTTAATAAGACATGATCCCATTTATAGATTCTGTGAAGTATTTCATGTGTGGTTTGATACTTGTTCATGAATTCTCTACCTACCCTATGTCTTCAAGATTTCTACCTGCTTTGCTTCCAACAGATTTAGTGTTTCTGTTTTAATATTTAGATCTTTGATCCATTTAGACTTTAGTACATGGTGATAGGCATGGCTCTAGTTTTAGTTTTCAGCACACGGATAGCCAATTTTTCTAGCACCATTTGATACAGAGACTATCTTTCTTCCAGTGAACATGTTTGGCCGCTTTATCAAAGATAAGTTGGCTGAGTGTGTTTGTAGCTGTATTTGTATCTTCTAATATATTTCATTGATCTTCAGGTATGTTTTTATTCCAGTATCATGTTGATTTTATTACAGTAGCTTTGTAAAATAACTTCAAGTCAGGGATTGTGATGCCTCTTGTCTTACCTTTGCTGCTTAGAATTGCCTTTGCTCTTCTAGGTCTCTTCTGTTTCCAGATAAATTTTAGGAGTGATTTTTCTAGAACTTTGAGGAATGATAGTGGTGTTTAGATTGGAATTATATTAAATCTGTATACCAGTTTTAGGGCAATGGTCATTTTCACAATGTTTTTTCTTTCTATCCATGAGCAAGGAATGTTTTTCCATTTTCTGAGGTCCTCATTGATTTCTTTTTCAGGGTATTATAATTTTCCCTGAATATATCCTTTACTGCTTTTGTTAGATTGATTCCTAGGTATTTAATTTTTGGTGATGCTATTCTGCATGGTGTGATTTCTCTTATTTCTCTCTGAGTGATTTAGTTGTTAGTTTATAGGTATGATATTGATTTTTGAGTGTTGACTTTGTATCCAGCTATATTACTGAATTTATTTATTATGCCTAGGAGTCTTTCAATGGAATTTTGGGTTTCTTCTATGTAGAGTATCATGCCATCTTCAACTAATGATAATTTAACTTCTTCTTTCCATATCATTACTCCTTTTATTTCTCTCTCTTTTCTAATTGCTCTGGCTAGTATTTCCAGCACTATATCAAATAGGAGTGCTGATAATGGACATCCTTCTCTTGTTCCTGATTTTAGCATAAAGGCTTTCAATTTTTGGCCATTTAATATGATGCTGGCTGCTGGTTTGTCATAGATAGCTTTTATCATATTGAGGTAAAGGCAATGTATTCCAAATTTCTGTAAGTTTCTTATCATAAATTAGTATAGGCTTTATCAAAAGCTTTTTCTCCAGCTATGGAAATGATCATGTGATTCTTACTTTTGGCTCTACTGACATGGTGGATTACATTTATTGATTTATGTATATTGAAAAATCCCTGAATTCCTGAGATGAATCCCACTTGTTCTTGGTGTACAATCTTCTTGATGATTTCTACATTCTGTTTGCCAATATTTTATTGAAAATTTTTGCATCTGTGTTCATTAGTGAGATTGGCCTGTAGTTCTCCTTTTTTGGTTGGGTCTTTCTGAGGTTTTGGTATTAGAGTAATATTTGCTTCCAGGTGAGTTAGGGTAAATTTTGAGGGGATTCTTGTTCATGAAGAATTGATTTCCATCCTTTGACTTTCAGTCTATGAGTTTAATTTTGGGTTAATTGGGTTTCTTGTATACAGCATATCATTGGTTGTTGTTTCTTGATCCAGTCTGCCAGCCTGTTTCTTTTAATTGGTGTTTTAAGACCATTTGCATTAATGGTTATAACTGATATACATTGGTTTACTTTTGACATTATCTTTCTGCTGTTGATTCTTTATCTTTCCATTCTCTTTAATTGTCTGCCTTGCTTAGTGGTTTTTTCTTATTTCTATCTAGAATGTCTGTCAGTATTTTTAGCAGGGTTGGTTTGGTGTTCATGAAGTTCTTCAGCTGTTCTTTGTCATGGAAGTATCTTATTTCTCCATCCATTTTGAAGGACAGTTTTGCAGGGTATGTCAGTCTGGGTTGGAAGTCGTTTTCCTTCAGGATCTGAATACTTCACTCCATGCTCTTCTTGATTTCATTGTATGTGTTGAGAAGTCTGCTGTGATTCTGATAGGCTTTTCTTTATACGTGATCTCTCTCTTCTATCTAACAGCTTTTAATATTTTGTTCTTATGTTGGATTTCTGGAATGTTAATTATTATGTGTCTGGGTGTAGTTTTATTTTGGTTATGGCTATTTGGAGTTCTATATGCTTCACTGATCTGTATGCCAGTTTCCATTCTCATATTATTTCTGTAAATAGCCTCTTGATATCATGTATGTTGTCACCTTTTTTGTTTAAATCCTATCAATCTTATGATATTTTTCTTTGCATCATCTTGCAGCTGTTGAATCATTATTTACTGATTGCTTGTTATTTTTAGAATATCTTTCCTTTCCTGTTCACTAGCTGCAGCCTTGTCTTCGAGGTCTGAAATTCTATCTTCACTTTCATTGAGGCGGTTTTGCCAATTTTCATTTCCTGTATATCTCTTTGAATCTTCTTCATGCATTTTGTTTCTTATATTGTTCATAATGGCTTTCCATTTTTTTTTGCATTGTTCCCCTAATATTCTTAACTATGTCTTCTATAGATGTGTTCCACATGTTTTCATTACATTTCTCATTTCTTCTTTTAACTTGGAGATTATTTCTGATGTGAGTTCTTTATAGCTTCCCAGAATTGTTTCTTTACTTCAGTTGTTATCATTTCAGTTATTTCAGGTGTATGGCTTACATTTTCTTCTATGTTCATGTCTGCTAGACTTGCTTTTCTCTTTTGTTTTGTCATTTTCCTATATTTCTGGGTTTTGAGTTATGTTCCAAAGCTTCACCTTGTGTTAGGAATCACCCCATGCACTTTTGGCTCCCAAGGCACAATGCAGACAACTTCTAGCAGCTTGGAGGTGCTGAGCTTGGCCCAGTTAGAGCCGGGGAGACCTCCCATGATTTTGGATGCTGAGTGGTGTCTTACCAGCTAGGAGCAATGTTCCAAAGCTTCCCCTGTGTCCTGGGAATCACCTCTCACACCTTCAGCTCCTGTGGTGCAATGGAGCTACTAATGGCTATTGTTTTTAAACTTAGCAACTACTTTGAAGATAACAATACACAATATACTACCCATTGTTAATCTCTTTTTACCGTGTTTTGAAAGTGTAACATTTTTACTGTTTTCTTCTCTTAAAAATAAATTTTAGACATAAAGTATAGTACATATAATTTTATACAATCTTTTTGCATAATAGGATCTTCTTCACACATTAAAGAATAATATAGTTGAAGCAATAGCAAACATTGAAAGAAGAAAGGAAGAAATGAACACATGAAGGAAGGAAGTCAAAAAGGTGCAGAAATATAGGGAAGTAGGGAAAGAAGGAATTTTAAAAGGCAATAAATATAATTGAAAAGTGTGTGAACAGTATTGCTTAATTTCAAAATATTTAATATTTTCTATAATTCCACATGAATTACATGAAACATAACATGTGTTATTGAATAAATTTTAATAACTTCTTTTGATACTGTGTTCTAAAACACAGCAGCAGAAGTATTTAAAACCTGAATTGTCTGCTACCAGAAATGTTTGCTTCTTACTTATTGTACTTACAAAGAAATTTATTATCTTTAAATTAAATTTTGAAAGTTCTGTTAAGATCAGTGGTTTTAATAATAGCTATTAAAAGTGAAAGCTAGATTAATTTCAGATTTATAAATTAAATCTGATATGTATCTAAAACAAGTGATACTATGATCATAAATTTATTATGTGCCAAGTTCTAATTTAATGCTCAATATTAGTTGTTATACTAAGGCATTGCTTTGTGTTATTTAATTTAACCTTCAAAAAAGTAGGACAGATGACACTGTAGACTGTAATCTTAACATTTTGGCTTCAGTGACAAAAGGACACAATCCAAAAATAGTTCCTTGGGAAGAAAGAAAAACAAATCATGAAAATAAAAAAAAGAAAATAGAAAGGTCATCCAGATGCTCAAACACCAAAGTTGGAAATAGAGCACAGCTTTTGGTTCAGCAATATGGCTGAAAGAGTATTGTTTTGGAGTATTATTTGAAAATGATTGAAAGAGGGGAAAAGAAAGTGCTCTAAAGGATATAACTGCATGTATGTCTAAGTGTGGAAGATAGATGACCATACTACTGTTTTTGTTAGATTGTTGAGCAGAACTGTTAACAGTCTCACTGTTTGAATGTCTACTTTGTGTGCTTTAATTTTGTAACGTGAACAACTATTTCCAAGATGACAGTATGTAACTTATCAACTAGTGATTTCTTAGTGTTTTTTTTTTTTTGTTGTTGTTGTTGTTCTTTTCTTTTTTCCTTTGGAATTCTGTATTGTTGCTACCCTTTTTTCTGTTTTGTTTGTTTGGTTTTTTTTTCTTTCTAAATAAGATTAAAAAAAGAAAATGATTGGAATTGAGATAAAATTTATGATTTTTTTCTTTACTTCATTGAGAGAAACTTCACAGGTTTTCTTTTGTCCTTTTTTTAAATTTACTTTTTTATTGTTGGCTTTTCATTTTTTTCCCTCTCATTTCAGGAGGGTGTTTACATTTACCTAAAAAACAAAGCTATTAAGAGAAGCAATTACTAACTTCAGGAAATACTGTAAGAACAAGAAGAGCAAATAAATATTCATAAGAATGAAATCTAATTTTATTATATGGCTTAACTCTATACACTATTTGTATTTCACAATGGATTGTACTTAATAATTATAAGGATAAAATTTGTGATATAGATATGCTTGGAAAATAAGAATTCCGATTATTTATATGGTATGTTTGAGCAAGATCAATAGAAAAGCAATAAAATATAGTTGAAAAGAAAACTTCAAAGTGACATTTCTGGAAGAAAAAAATAAAATTTTCCATTTGAAGAGCATTTTTTCTCTTCTAGTTTCATCTTCACGTGGTAAAAAGCTTACAAGTCATTACTTCCAATCTTACATCAAGATAAAGGTAAACAAATTGATAATCAGTAGTTTTTATAGAACCCATGAAGGAATTTATTTCTCATGACAAACTTAATGTGGAATTTGGAAAATACAAAGTCACACGATTGTTCTCCACCAGACCGCAGGAGCAGAGACAATGAACTCTGAAGCTAATCAGACACTTAAATTATAATTTTTTTTTTAAATCACCAGAGACCCAGTGAATGAGAACTAGTCTGAGAGTGAGAAACTCCTGGTGGTTGTTCTTTTGGGGTACAGGCAAATTGTCAAGTGTTCACCTCTTTGCATCATTCCCTGTTCTCATGGGGAGCAATCAAAAATCCTGTTTCAGGATTCCAGCAAAAGGAGCAGATGAGTAGATACTGTAAAATACATGCTGAACATTCTGCACAGAAGATAGGGTCCAGAAAGTAGTAGCAGAAGAAAAAATTTCCAAATCATTCTGTGAGATAATATGTTACTAAAAGGAAGAAATTACAGAATAGTGTTTCTCAAAACACAGATGTTGGAAATCTACCTTAATATGTTATTAATAAATAAAATCCAACAACATATAAAAATGCACAACAGAACTATGACAGTGGGACTGTTTTCCCTAGGGATTCAAAGTTAATTCAATACTCAAAAATATTAATGTAATCGACCATAAAACAAGCTACAAAGAAAAAAATAATAGATAGATAGATAGATAGATAGATGACTATATCAATTAAAGGAGAAAAATGTT
Organism: Dolichotis patagonum; assembly: GCA_004027295.1. Taxonomy (NCBI): domain Eukaryota; kingdom Metazoa; phylum Chordata; class Mammalia; order Rodentia; family Caviidae; genus Dolichotis; species Dolichotis patagonum. The sequence goes on along the minus strand of PVJX010000598.1, from coordinate 54,352 downwards.
TGGCAGAATGTACCACTAATTCATGAATTTAAGAAACAAACAAAATAGGAAGATAGTGGAGTTTTCTCATTTACTAAAGTACATATTCCAAAACCTCACAGATAACCTGGTCAATGGTGAGAAAGTGAATGATTTCACCCGAAATTGTTTATTAAGTAAGATATGTTACATTATCAATATTAATTGACATCATAGTGGTGGTCTTACCTGTTGCAGTAAATAAGAGAGGACATGAAATAGTGTGCATATTTGGTATAAAGAAATAAAGACATTTTTGTTAACACATGACATGGTGTTTACACAGAAAATATAAAAAACTATCTACAAAACTAAGTATAAGTTTGCTTTTCTCTGAAAAGCAAACACAGCAAAAGCAGAAGACACATGTTAAACAGACAAAATCTCTGCTGCTTTCTTATTTATTAGAAATGGAATTTGAAATTAAGGAAAAAGATGCCATGTATGATAATCACTTTCCCCAAATCTATAGTGGAATGCTTAGGAATATGAGGTTCCTCTATACTACACAGGCAAATTTCTACAAAATTGTGATGAGAGAAATTTAGAAGATTAAATTCTTACATATTTCATATTCATTACTTAGAAGACTCTATATTGCTAAAATACGAATTCTTGCAAATTTATGTGTATATTTAATGCAATCTCATTAAAATCTCACGAAGCTATTCTATAGATACTTACAAACTGATAAACTTTTGTGGAAAAGTGAAAGGCCTAGGATAACTGCCACAGTAATGAAGAAGAACTCAGTGAAGGAGTTTTGATGGGTTCACATCACAGTAATATAAACAACATGGAATTCATCAAATCATATAAAACAGCACATAAATAGGGTCCCCAAATAGAGTGTCACAAACACAGACAACTGATCTTTCATAAAAAACCACAAACACTTTAGGACTGAGGTGAAATTTTCAGGAAATGAAGCTGAAACAATCAGATGTCTGTGCACAAAATGAAGAAAAAAACAAAAACAGACCTTACCTCTGTCAATAGTAAAAAATCAAAAAGAATTTTACATGTAAACATGAAATGAAAATCTACAAAATGTCCAGACAAAAACTTTGAAAGTCTACATCACGTTTGACTTGGCAGTGGGCTTTTATGTATAACACCAACAATGTGATCAGTGAGAGAAAAAAATAATAATTTGGATTTTTATCAAAATTAAAATTTTCTACCTGTATTAGTTTGTAAAAGAATGCAAAAACAAGCCACAAATAGAAGAATATATATGATGAGCTACTGTCCGAGATACCTAAAAGTCTATTGAAAGTGAACAGTGAGCAAATACACAGGCCTATTTTTAAAGGATGAAAAGTCTAAAGCTCACCAAAGAACAGGAAGGTATGAGAAATAAGCATATTTAGATGCTCGACATCATTTATCATCAGCAAATATGGTTAACCTGAACAACTACTTCTAAGATAACAATATGCAACACATGAACTAGTGTTCATTTCCTACTTTTTTTTGGAAATCCTGTATCATTTCTATCCTTTTTTCTGTTTTGCTTTTTGAAAAAAGAAAAAAAAGAAAATATGGTTGAAAACCATAAAGTGACATTCTTACATATTATTATGATTGCTCTAATCCTAAGTGATAGAGAATAGTAATTATTAGGCAAGGATACAAAGCAAAAGGAACTCATTCATAACCAGGAAAAATGTGAAATATCTGAGCCATTTCAGAAGCAGTATTGCAATGTATTTCAAAGCTTAATTTAATATCATCATATAACAAAGGAAATCTATTCCAATATATTTACAAAACTGACTTGAATACTTACGTTCACTATAAATCTTCATGGAAATGTTTACAGAAACTTTATATATAATCATTAAAAGCTGAAAGAAATCAAAATGCTCTTTAGTCAGTGAATAGAGACATACAGTGTTAAACACACCATGACCCGTTATTTAGAGTTTAAATGAAAAGAGGTATCGACAGATCAAAGAACATGATGAATATGAAGTTCATTTAATAAGTAAAAGAAGACAATGTTAAAAAATCTACAATTTCAAATATGTGCTAGACAATTTCAAATATGTGACATTTAGGAAAAGTCAAAACTGTTTTGAAGGTTTAAAATATTCATTATGACGGGGTGGTCAGAAAAACTGAATAAGTGAAGCACAGAATTACTGAAGTAATGAGTCTTTTCTGAGTGATTCTGTTGCTGCAGATAAATGACACTATACATTTGTTAAAATTAATAGACCTTTACAGAAGAGTAAATTTTCATGTATATTTAAAAGGGAATATGACCAACAAACAAGCCTATTCACATTGATGTTGAGAGGGCATATGAGAAAAACTAAAAATGTCCCAAAAGACAAAGATAAAAAAAAAAAGAAAAATCTGAGCTACACAAAAAATAAAGTTTATTTGGATTATAAATTGAGTTGTAAAATCAATGCCAATAAATCATACTGATGTACTTGAATAAATAAATGGTAGAGAAGAGGCACATATACTTCTAGAAAAATTTCAATTGTTTGTATATATGTATCTCCATCAAAAGATAGAAAGTAATTCTCACATCTTAACATGTTGTGTGCTTAGCGATTGCTTTCCAAAGAGTACACTACAGAGTGGGGTTGGGATGGTGTGTAGGGGGTGGTAACTTTCACCTGAGGAGCTCGGTCAAGGTTTCCAGGTGTTCATCAATGAGACAAAACAGGTGACAGCACACACTTTAACAAGCTGTGATGACAATGGCACTCTACTTCTTTGCCTATTCTCAAAACACCCATGATCCAATCTATCTTGGCAAAATATCATAAAACCTGCAACTGAGGTATCTTCTCCCACATTGCCAAGCAATTTTCTTAAGAGGCCAAGATCATCAAAACCAAACCAAGATCTTGACACTGTTGCAGGCCATAGGAGCCCAAGACAAAATAACAGCTAAATGTAACACAATATTCCGCATGTTATCCTGGCATACAGGGCGGGCACTGGGCAGCAATCATTCATGGACATTGGTTTAATAACTGTAGTTAAATATACCATGGTCACTCAGGAACTAAGCAAAGGGTGTATGCCCACTCTGTACCATACCGTCAAATTTTCTGAATGCCTCAAATGTTATAAAAATAAAATGATTTAAAGAAGTATATATTAAGAAAAATCTAGAATAAAAAGGAATACACAGTGCTTCCTTCTCAAAAGCAGAATTGAAAGGTGTTTTTCAGTATGAATTTCTCTTAGAAAAAAAAAGGTGAAGGAAGGACAGAGAGGAAGGAAAAGAGGGGAGGGAGAATGGAGAGAGATTTAGATGGGTTAACTTGCCTCAAATTATCCAGGCTGTAACAAAAAGTGGCTGAATTTAGTGCTTTCAGATGCCAAAGCCCACATTATTTGTCATTTTTTCCCTTTGCCTTCTAACTGACGATAAAATGGTTATAGGGACAGAAATGTATCTCTTGCTTAACTGTAACTAAAAGGTGAAAAATTTCATTTCTCATCCCTTCCACAAATTCATTGCAAATGTACTCAGTGCCAGATGTTAGCGAGTGGAATAACTCATTACCACCTGAAAGAGAAATTTGGAACTTGCTTCAGATGTTGCAAACATTTAGGTCAACACCACCTGCTTTGCCTTGTAAATGCCTCTTAAAAGCCAGTTTCATTACTTCTCTGATGATGTCTTCTTTGTGTCATTACTGAACTTTGGTTTGCAAGGCCAAGCTTTAACTTGAGATAGGGTTAAAGCAACCATCTTCAGAAAGTAAACGTTATCTGGGAATTTACAAAGGAAATAACCTCTGTAAAAATGAAACGAGAAAGTTCTTACTCAAATGCATCAAAGCTATTTTACTCACTTAAAATCAGTGTATTTAGGAAATAATAACATTACACTGTATTCTTTTAGCCCAACAGTGACCTAAACTCTTCATTAATATTTTTTACCCCTGTAACTGAGAGAAAGAATGGACTATGAGATAGATATATCTCTGTCTGTCTGTCTGTCTCTCTCTCTTTCTCTGTGTGTGTGTGTGTGTGTGTGTGTGTCTTTCTGTTTCTCCCTGTCGCTGTCTGTCTGTCTGTCTGTCTCTGTCTCTATATATGTATAAGCTTGAAAAATAAGGTTAATTTTCTGTGTCATTATTTTAAGACTAAGCTAGAAAATTCTTTACTCTTTCCTTCTGCCACTTTTTCAGTTAGGAAGAGGCAAAAACTTTTTAATAATGTGTAAATATTGAAAATAAAAACAGTTCTAGAGATTTAGACTGAATTATCGGACTCATTTAAGCTGTTGTACTTCTAAGGCCCACACTGAGTTCTCTTTTATAGTTGTTAAGAGGGGAATAAATGTTTCTTCTATGAACTCATTAAAATTATTGACACAACAAAATAGCACCAAAAATTCCTGAATATTTTTCTCTATTAATTTGGAAGAACATTGTTTTGCTTACCCATAGACAATCCCTGATTAAACATTTACCTTATGAGCTTTTGACTTCATAGAATATGTTTAGGAGAAACTACATTCGAGTTTTGAATTTTGATCTTTTCTCATAGAGGTGATAGCCAGTATCAGACTCTTACATACTGACGGACAGAGGCAATGAGTTCAAGTTCTGGTGAGCTACAGGATCAGAGTATAAACAACTGCTAATGTACAGTGGACTGTGTCCTGGTGTTTTATTTTACTTTGGATGGAGGTACTCAGTATATTACATGAGCTACTTTACAATACATCATAAAATCTGATTTTTGGTATTTTGCTCAACTGTGGGCTAACGTAAATGTTCTCAGCACATGGTAGGCTAAGTTGTAGTATTTGGTAGGTTAGGTATATTAAGTCCACTTTCAACTTTTGGTACTTTTCAGTTTTTAATGGGTTGATTTGGATGTAACACCATTGCAACTTGGAGAGTATCCATATGAAAACTTACAATAATTTTTATTTGAATTTATTCCTAAAAAATCAGATGAAAAACTATGAACTCACTTTTCTTTTCACCTTATGGTTCTGGAGATCAAACTCTGAACTTTGTATGTATGTACACAAGCACTCTAGCACTGAGTTGTAACCTTAGCCTTGGTTATTTTAAAATCCCCTGCTCTTGGTTATTTTAAAATCCCCTGCCTTTCTTTCAAATCACCAGTCATACCTACGTGTTAAAGCCACACCGCAAAATCAGTCTGGAAGATCCTCAAAAAGCTGGGATTGGAAGTCCCATTTGACCCAGCTATTCCACTTCTGGACATATACCCAGAAGAACTGAAAACATCATACCACAGTGATATATATGAGTCCATGTTTATAGCAGCACAATTGGTAATACCCGGATCTCAGAAACAACCTAAACACCCATCAACTGAAGAATGGATAAAAAAAGATGTGGTATTTTTATACAATGGAGTATTACTCATCTATAAAGAAGGACCACATTGAATGCTTTTATAGGTAAATGGAGGCGACTTGAGACCATATTCATAAGTGAAATAAATCAAACTCACATGTGTAAATATTGTATTGCCTCCCTAGTATAAGAAACTGAGAGAGTAAATAAGATACAAAATCTTCAATAAATACTGTGAAAAGATACAAAACTGCTCAAGGAAGAAAAAATAACCCAGGGAAAAGGAGAAAAGAAGGAAAAGAAAAGAAAAAAAGATATATATGCTATATATATACACACTTAATATTACTAAGAAGATTGTACTATTAATTTTACTAGTTCTTGGAGCAAAGCAACTAACATGCGTAGGATTAGATCAATCTTGCATAACTATATCTGGTAATTCGAGTAAGACTGTTAAAGATACCCATGCAAATCAACAAAGTTTGTTATGTTCCTTCCTCCTTGTTTTGAATGCCTCCATTATTTGGGGCTCTTTGTTATAGTTATTTATTTGAATCTTGTTTCTTTTTTTCTTAACTTTTGTTTTGTTTTGTTTTTCTCTCTAATACAGAAAGGATAGATGTATATGTATAGGCTTATACATGCCTAGAACTTCACCTAAAGAGTTTATAAGAATTGATTTTATTATATGTGATGGTATGAACAGCTACATTGAACTAGACACCATTGTAGCCATTGCTGATTTCCTACCATTTTGCTTTGAAGTCCAATAATGTTTTATTTTTGGTTTTGATTGGTGTTAGTCTGTGTTCTGTTCTTTGATTTCAATATGTATAAAAGTATGGACAACTATTTTGGAAAAAACAAGAGACATTATGGTAGCCATTATTGATTTCTTTGTGTCTGGTTTTGAAGGTCCATAAGGCTCTCTTTCTTTTGTTTTGCCTTTATACTATTTTGTTATGTATTAAATTATTGTGTGTGAAGGTACAATTATTTCAACAAAAACAAGAGACATTATGGTAGCTACTATTGATTTCCTGTTGTCCTGTTCTGAAATCCTGTGTTATTTGCATTGTTTTGCTCTGATCTGCTTTGTTCTGTTTTATTTTGCTTTGCTTTGTTTTGTTTTATTCTCTTTAAAATAAAAAATTTAAAAAATAAGCATAACGGCATACCACATTGTTTCATACAAACAGATTAATTAGGAATAAATGAGTTGTTTTTAAATTTTGATTGGCACAGTTAGTTAAATTAATTAGGGTTATTCTTTACATTATGTTATGGTAAATGTGCCCTTCCTTGTGATTTGTTGATTTGGCTGTCAATAAAAATGTCTCACAGATTAGTAAAGCCATTCAGTATGTTTGTGGGGTCTTTTCAACAATTATTAATATGTAGGTTGATATGTGGCTTAGGAAACTGAAGTGAGGCGTGTCTTCCCTGAATGTGGGAGGAGTCATCAATGATCTGTGGCTGGTTGGAATAAAAGGGAAAGAAGGGAAATCAGCTTTAAAAAAAAAATGTGACCTGTGTCTTTTGTTGCTTCTGTCACACGTGGACATCAGACTCCATCATCCTCGGCCTCCCAGCGCAGATGCGTACCAGTGATCCTCCAGGAAGCGTCCAGACCTTCAGTCGCTGACGGTGCTGGTACTGCGCACGCTCCCAGCTGCCAGGCCCTTCCTCCACGATGTTTCTGCCTTGGCGCCGGCCAAGCATGGACTGAATCACTGGAAAATGTGAGCCAAGTTAAATCTCACCTTCTTTTAAGTTGTGAATGTTGGGCATTGTGCCTCAGAGACAGGAAAGTTAATGATAATATATCATATGAGACAAATAGCATACTTTGATTTCACAGTTTCGTAATTTTATCAGGAAAGCACCAGGACAAGAGTTGGCCCAAGGATAGCTGCACTGAACGTTAGCCAAAGCACCACAGATAATCTGCTTGATCGCACAGTTTCTGTGTTCTCAAATTTAAAGTGAGAACAGTAACACCTACTCAGTGCATCTTCCAGGGCTGTCATTGTGACGAACATCATGTGATAATACTTCGAATGTTAAAATAATATTTTCAAATAAAGAATTCCAATTAAATGTTTGTCATATAGGCTATTACTAATTTTATATCTTAAGGCAAATTGAAGGTTACTCTTCTGAAAATTAAAAAAAGTTATTTTCATTAAAAAAAATAGTATTTTCGCTCCAGAATACTAACTCCAGTAAGTAGTTCAAGCTTAATAATTATTATTTGGAACAGATAGAATTTGATAGTCTTTTACTAAAGAAAAAAGAATGATACATTATTTACTTGTATCAATCATGAATATTCATTTAATGTCCTTGAGGATACTTGAAAACAATTTTTATAATTTCAGTGATTTTAATATTTTTGTTTACATAATTTTTCTTAACATTTGTGAAAATATTCTAAATACTTTTAATCTTCTTCATTACCATAAGTGTAAATAGTACATTAGACATACATTTTAGGTGGAGAATATTCATTTTAAAAGATCTCACTGAATTCATGTTTCTAATGCATTATTTATGAGTTCATTGCCAAAATAACAATTTTCCAATAGTTCTGTAGCAAAATTCTCAGCTATTAACTGCTTCCTCCATAACTTGTAAATGTTTAAATGGAAATGCTGCAGATAAATTTGATTCATTTTGAACTACACAATTCTAAATTTATAAAAATTTAAATGAACTTGGTAGAACTTCATGATTTTTCTAAAACTATAAATATGGCAAGGAAGTTTTACAAATAATAACCAGGATGATTATTTAAAATATTTAGCAAAGCAAATTATTTCAACTGACACAAAGAATAATTTGGAAGAAACTATGTAAGTGTCATTATATTCCTATGCAAATTACAGGTTCTTAGTTATGAAAATAAATTTGCTAAAGGTATAAATTAGTAAGAAGCATACATTTTTAAAGAGAATCTAGAAGTCAGAACAGTCTTACTCTAGTCAAATACAGAAAGATCTAGTAATATAACTACTCCATGCATTTCGTGTTGTTAGCTTATAAAACTGTCAAAATCTTAATTATCTTACATTCTTTTTTCCTATAATAGCTTAATATAATGACACGAGGTGATATTATAATGCAGAAATAGCATATAAACCCATACACACCTTAGGCCAATGCAAATATGGTATTCATTACTATGGTTATAATTTAAAACTCCTAATTCTTCGAAGCATCATAAAGTTGGCTTTCATTTCTCTCTTCTCACTAGCACAGTAATTGAAGCAGTGCCCATGAGAAAGCAGTATTCCTCCGTCAGAGTCATACGGTGATGCAGAAGACCATCGTGTGTTTCTAAATGGATCCCTAAATGGAACCCAAATTGTAATGTGTTTAACATCCTCAATCATGTCCTCAGTTTTGGAAATTCCAATACTTTATTGTATAAGGGTACAAAGTTTAAAATGACAAATTTCTGTAGAACCAATACAACACTAAAGTGTAAAATCAGAAAATAATGTGTATTCATTTTGATGCACCTGTAGCTGATAAACAAATCAGGTATTTGTTTGAACCTGAGGAAGTTGTCATTTTTTTCACTGGAATAACCAGGGAGAATCCCAAAGAAGCTGACTGTATGGAATGATGATATCAAAAGAAGGGGGCATTTTGTGTAGTATTTTAATGTCTAACAAGATCAGATGTTTGCACCCTATTGTGAGCATCATAAATATAAACTGACTGTAAAATGGTTTTATTCCATATAGTATTTGTAAATATCTTTTGTTCTCTTCCATTCATTCTTGGTTAATGAACTATATATATATATATATATATATATATATATATATATATATATAATTTTTTTGGGTACGGAAATCGAACTCATGGCCTCATGTTTCCAGCCAGGTGCTTATGCTGCTGAACTAAATCCCCAGCCCAATGAACTAAATTTTTAATTAATCATTTTGTAAACTGAAATAAAATAGTACAGCAGTATCTCAAATCATGAATTTAATTTGCTTTGTGACTTGAGGGAAGATGACCACCTTTGTATTTGTGTGGGGAATTTGGCAAATGTTGTGTTTGTCACCTGATGTGGTGTTTGTGGAGGGGAGCAAAATTTAGTCACTTGTTTGAGAATAAACTGTTCGCAGGCTTTTTTGGTGTGCTTACAATGTACTAAAAACTATTCTAAGCACTACACATGAGTGATCTCATTTATTCCTCCCAATTTTATTAAAATCCAAAATTTTACCTATTAGGAAACTAAATTTTGGATCAGTAAATTCACACTAATGCATCTATGTAGTAAGCAACAGATTTAATGTTCCTTCTCAGATTGTATGGATGCAAATGGTAAAACTTGATTCTCAATAGCTTTTCATTTTCCCTCCCCATGAGGCAATCTTGCTTGCATCTTTGTTTTCATTTTTGGAGAGTGGCATTCTAAATTTATTACTAGCACCCCCAACATATTTATTACAGATGAAAATACTGGGTTTTCATAAGTATCTCAGCTAAAAAGGCTAGCAAGGAACCTGAACTTCCGTGTCTTATCTCTGTCTAAAACACACACTTCTTACAGAGGACACCTCCCTCTTTTAACCACCAATCCTCCAAGAGAGTAGAAAATCCTCTGACAGACAGACAGATCAGAACACTTCTTTGGAGCAGTTATCTCTTTTGGGAGGAGCACTGGTGATGCCCACAGTACAAAAGCTGGTGACTCACCAGCTAAGAGCACCCCGAAAGTCAGCTCAGCATAAGCATTTTTCTTCCACCTGTTTATATCATAGACGCAGGTAGGCATGGCTATAAATAAGCCTATAGAAATTCTAATTTAACCTTCACAATATTCTTTTCATTGCCGTGGAATCAGTTATTCCTGTAGCCCTCTCAATTATAAGGGGACAAGTGGAGATTTCCATTCTGAGAAAATTAACCTTTTCCCTCTCACCACAGCTTTTCAAAGCCTTTGCTATTGTTGCAATCTAAATTACTCAGGAGTGAAAAATCGCTGCAACTGTGTAAGAAATGATTCTCTGGGAGGTCAAAGCCTTTCTTTGTTAGTAGAAGCAAAAAATCAGCTATTGTCAAATGAAACTGAATTTACATTTACCTTGAAAAACACTTCAGGCACTCATGTAATAGATTATAGCATAGAAAATTATTTGTGTACTTTTCTACAGTAAAAAATGAATGAAATTGCTTGCTCACTTTATATGTATGTGTTTATTTATGTCCAAATAGCAATTCTAATACTAGTAGCTGTTGTTTGTCAAATTTATTCAGATTAAATTGAATGTGAAATCAAAGGAGATTATAATCTGCATGTAGGTGATGTCAATATAAACTATAAATTGTTTACTCAGTTTCATTATGGAAGTCTAATTAAAATTACAGCCACAACTTCCCGGAAAAGCTGACAAAATTAGATAGTTCCTTAAACACAAATTTATTCCCCTTACAAAATATAGGTGTGAAATAAACACATGGATAAAAAAAATGGCAATGAAAAATATTAAAATGATTAAAGAAAAAGCACAATAAACGAGCTTCCACCTAACATGGGACTCTTTCTTCAACAATTTTTTTTTTAAAGTTTTGAGTGTCCAAGACATTTGGAGACGAGCTAAGATTGATTTTAAAAATAAAATCAGCAAAACAAATTGCCTTTGAAAACAGTAGTATATCTCACTGTTGATTTAGTCCCTCAATGTAGGTTAAAAATGATAGAATTTTAAAGCATTTTAAGTGCTCATTTGATATTGTCTTTTTAAAAAAAAGTTGATTCATGATAATTTTGTTCAGAATTTAAAGAGCTACATTCCAAAGTACAAGGTAATGAAATTTGTCCTCTAGTACCCACAGTACTGTTTTTTCTTACCAAGGGAATGGAATGATCAACCATTTTGCTTCAAATTCCCCTGTTGTGTATAGACCTCCCCAGCATATGCCACATCATTTCCCAGGATACTGCGTACATGGACCATCGCCTGCTTTAATCACCAGAGTTTTCCTTTGAAATGTCATGTTAAATTCACTGAGTAACCATTTGAGTCCTTTATTCTGAGAGGGTTTTTCCTCTTTTCTAGGCTACACTATGGGTTTAAAACTTTGGAAAAGTCTTAGAGATAGCCCTGGCTTTGTGCTTTGAATCCTATGTTTAGAAAAACTTGAAATACGAGATTTCTCCTCAAATACAGTTTACCAGTGACTTTTAAAAGATGGTACCTCATATAATCCTCAGACCTATGTTTCAATTTAAAATTATATTTTTATTTTAGAAATCCAATTACAATGACAATAGTTTTCCAACAAGTTACTAAATCGGTAAAAAAAAAGCTCAAGAACTTAAGTGACTTTTTAAAAAGCACATAAAAAACACGTGTCATTTTCATACACCTACTTGAGAAATCACTGCGTGTGGTCTACCCTTACCACATGTGAAAAGTGCGTGTCAAACACCAAATGTTAGTTTTGCAAGAAGGAAGATTTTCAAAGTTTAAAAATTGCCTTGTAATTTTTTGCTGTTGTTGCTATCATTTAGGTTTTTCTGCATCCTCTATTCCTTATGTGGCTATCTTTAAGCGATTACCTATTAAATACCATTGTTTTTTAATTTATACAATTAAGAGAACAAGGATTTTGAGTGAAATATGAGAACTCGGTTTTTTGCTAGTCTGTTTATTTGTTTTAAGTTTTGATTTCTTAGACAGGATCTCACTATGTAGTTTGAGGCTGGCCTCAAACTTGAGACATTCTTTCTGCCTCAGCCTCCAATGTGCTGGGAATACAGGGATGCATCACCTCACTCAGGTGAGAACTGAGTTTTTGGAAATGAATGAACCACTGTCAACCTGTCCTTGAAGTTGTATGATGATAATTAATTTAATCAGGTTAGAGTAAATAAAAACTGAGATATAGTATATTAAATAGATAATTAGTATATTATCTATTAATATATTATCTAGATATTAATAGTATATTAATAGATAATAATATATTAAACAGATATCTATGAATAGATAAACTGAGGCATGAAATACATTAACTTTATTTAAACAATTAGTGATTCATGAATTGACAGTTTCAAAATCCTAGTGGTCCAGACGCTTCACTTATTACAGACCTGGCCTAGATGCCCAATCACCCAAACAAGTGTACAGGGAAGGCTTAAATAAGTGAGATGAGTGGTCTGATTTTAAGGCTCCCAGACCATCAAAACCCTTCTGCAGGGTGCAAGACTCTGAGGACTAAGAAAGGGACTGTCTCTGGGGAGCCCAGATTTATTTAATTTTTTTTCAAACAATTCAGGAGGAGTGGTTCAAGCACTTTGCCAAGTAACACATTATGTTTACTTTAGGAGAACTATCTTATATTAATTTCAGAGAAGTGTGTTGGGAGAAGATCTCCATGTTGCGTTTCACTGCAGGAGTGAAATGCTTATAGCTACAGTCTTGATTTAGTTCACTGGGGTTGGGGCCAGGTGTCCTCTGCCGTGACCTTATCCTTGCCCTGAGAGGCATCTCTCTGCTCTCCCATTTCCGGGCCATGCTCCTGCCATGCCATAGACCTGAACACGTGTTCAATTTCCAGTTTCAATGGCTCCCAATATTCAATGAAAATATATATATGAAAGACAGGATTTTTATAGAGTGAATGAGAAAGTAACACAAAAATCTTGTTTTCTTTATGATAATAAAGTGAACTTGTTTGATATATTGCCCTGGAGAGTTTCTAGTTATTTTACTTACTGCTTTTGATTGGTTGAACTATGTTCTGTTCTCCTCTAAAGCAAGTGTTGATATGAAATGGTGAAGTTTTGCTTCTGTTTTCGATGTAAGCAAAGTTAAAGTTACTTTCAAAGCCTAACTTGACTTTGTCTATGTGGGGGTTTGTCAGGCCTGGTCTTTCTTTTAATTTGACTTAACAGTTGTTATTTACATCACACTAATGAACACAGTTTTGTATTGATTTAGAAGAAAATAAAGAAAAAACTGGTTTCCAGTCTATAGTAAGGAACAGATAGGGAGTAAAAATCACTAAAAATGAAATAATGAAACTGTTTTGTTTGTAGTAATATAGATACTAACTAAATTTATTATCAAACAATAAAGGAACAACTAAATTAACGCTAATTAGTAATATGCCAACTTCCTTGATCCAAAAGAAAATTCATTCATGGATGAATACTCATGTGTTACTTGATATGTTTGTTTAACAATCTTAGTGGCAGATTTTAACTACATCCTAATTAATTTACTAATGAGATTTAAACATTAATTGACATTTTACAAAGCCTTTAGAATTGTAAAAAAATTCAAAGATGTTGTACGAGTCTTGTCAGAGCCAACTGATTTATCTGTCATTCTGTCAATCAAAGTTATTTTATATTAGGAATTTTGAAATCTGCGGGGAATAATAATGTAATTCTAATTTGTTTATGTGAGGAATTAAGTCCCTTCAAGTGAAAATCCATAGTTATGCATTTCTTTTTTTTCTTTCCAATCTGTCTTACCATAAACTGTAAATCATAAACCAGTTTCCTTTTTTTTCTTTCCAATCTGTCTTACCATAAACTGTAAATCATAAACCAGTTTCCTTTTCCTCTCTCCCTTCTTCCCTTCTTTCTTTCCTTCCTTTACTTTTTCTTCTTTATTCTTCCTTTCCTCCTTTTTAAAAACCCACTTAACTCATATAACTAAATTGATAATATTTATATCTATGAGACCTAATATCTATGAAATTTTATCTTGTGATAGATTTATATTAAAATTGAAACCTCATACTCAGAGACATTCTGTATCATTAAAGTTGAATGAAATCAGTAAATAACAAGTGTCTCACTTGATTCTGCTTAGTGACCACTCTTTGAGAAAGATTTAATGAGACACAGATGTCAGGAAAGGCACAGAAAGGAGTTTTCTATAGAACTAATTATAGCTAATTATAAACCACTTACTCTACAATTTATTAGAAATACAGGTTATAATGTCTAATCAGAGATTTAGAGATGCTATTGGAGTTAGTTGTGACAAAAATCAGATAAAAATTAAGTCAACAGAATGCTCTTGCTATGATATTCAAGTATAGTTAACATTTTAAAGTAAATGAATAAGTAAATAATTTTGATACAATATATTTGTATTAGGAGAATGTAATCAAATATTTCTAAAATGCACACCTGGAAAAGCTTGTATGATTACAAATTGTATATGCAATACACTAAAATAATAATCTAGTGTAGTAAATCACTCACATAATAAAGCGTTTACACTTATAAAACCATGTGTACCATGAACAAATATTGCACAATGTGTAATAAAGTATATTTATATAAAGCACAGTTTTACAACTGCTACTAAATATCCCCAATCCCCAAGTCCGCCTTCTCTCTCTTTTTCATTATCTCTCTCCATACTTCTTTCTCATTAATTAGACATACTTAAAATTATGTCACTTAAACATAGGCTTTTTTGTGAACTTGGTCAAGCATCTTATTCCCTCTGAGCCTAAGAGTTCTCATTTTAAAAATAATGACTTTTGTAGATTATTTCTAATATTTTCAAGGCCTGACTCTTTTCTATCTTTCTTTGCCATTCTGCTCTCTGGTGTATCTTAATATAAATGGATAGACATATAACATTTATATACATACACACACATACTACTTTTGAATCCCACTGGTATAATTTGATGCTTGGCTTTCATACTCAGAATTGTTATTTTGCATTATGTAATAGATTCATATGTAAAAGCAATTCAATATTGTAATATACATAATTATTCCCAGTTATGCTGATTGTTATAATCATATATGGATATTTTCACACCTCTGAACAATAAAATAAAATATTTCAATTTTTTATTTCATATAATTTCAAGAAATAAATTACCAGTTTTAATTTAAGAGTAGTATCACTGAATCTAATAATTGCAAGGAAAGGTAATCTTTCTTTGCCCTTCCAGTCCAAGAATTTAGTGCAGCTTTGAAAAATAGAATAGCGTTGATACCACCGGAAGATAGGCTCACAAAATAAGCAAGTAAGTCTGGGAACAGTTACTGTTTGTAAGCTGTTTCTGTTTCCATTGGTAAACAACAAAAAAAAATGAATGATATAATACTGACAGAGAAAACAGCAAAACAGAATGTGAAAAATGTAAATCTGTTATCTTTACTACAATTTTGTGAATCAAATGTGTGGAATAAAGTGATGAAAATGTCTTGCAATTTTGTTCTCTAGACTCGAGCATTTATCTGTTTTGTAGATCTAGGCATGACTAGAACTGGATTATATTTCTAAAAAATGTTTTATAGCATTTTGGCATTGGATATTGTTAATTTATACATATGTTTATCTTAGCTTTTATATTACAGTATGAATTTTAAACAACCATTGTCCAAGAATAATCTACCATGCATATTTAGGGCACTACTTGTAGCCACTGAAATAAAAATGAAATGGTATCTCATTTCTTTTTCCTATAATTATCTGCTACTCAGTCTTATGGTGTTATATGTCATCTCTGAAAAGACCTTTGGTTTCATGCAAGATGTGTTTTAACCTTTCTCTCAGTAATTCCCAAATCTGAAATAATTTTAGACATTCAATTTTTATTCCTCTCTCTGGTTCTTACTTCTTTTCTTTCCAGAGCTATGTCTGTGCCTAACAAGGTCTAGAGTAGAATTTCTCATGCTGTACATTCAATTAATATTTAGCAACATCATTATTGAGTTTAAATAAATTGCACATCATATACTGGGAACATATTTGGTGTAAATTCTATTATTCAGGGAATACAGATGTAGAATGGACTTGATAAAAAGAGAGAGAAGGATCTAAGCTTAGCTTCTTCTGAGAATCCATGGTTTTTGCCATTGCCCTTGTAAATTTGTCTCCAGTGTCTTCCAGCTACTGGTGCAGACACTTCTTTCATTGAGCAGATCCTCTGACTTTCTACAGGGACAGTCAGATTGGGCTCCTCAGTGAGCTCCAGGCCTTTGACATTTGTTTGGATCTTTCGGCTCTGCAGTGCGCTAATGTCCATTTTCAATTGTTGTGCCTCTGATGCCACAGTGGATATTGTATGACTACCTCACAAATATAAATATATGAATATATAATGTAATATTATATATATGTTTTTATATAATTTTTCCTCTCCAGAACCCCAATTCTGCTAAGAATCCATACCCATGGTGATGTAGATATATAGTTATAGATATATGGATACATAACTTTTTATGTCAGGACAGAGAAATCAGCTGCAGCTTACTATGAAATCTCATTAATCATTGTTACACTTTAAGAAAGGGAATTTTAGGACTGGAATTTTAGCACATACCTGGAAAATGCAAGGTTGTGAGTTCAATTTCCAATACCAAAAGAAAGAAAGAAAGAAAGAAAGAAAGAAAGAAAGAAAGAAAGAAAGAAGGAACTTTAGAGTAAAAGTTATAAAAATTTGAGTAATAATGTCAGTATATACAGCATGCATATCATGAAAGATACAGGTTTGCTTTGTCATTGTTCATTAAACTCGCAAAATATTTTTAACTTTATATGGATCACTAAAATACAGTAGAAATGTTTATATATTTTGCACAAAAAGATATTAAAACTGTTGTTAGCTTATTTTAAAATGAATTGCTCACAATGTATATGAATATACTTAACTACAATTAAGTCATCTTTATGTTTTTTACAGATTATTCTATGCACATTCATTCCTTTATCTTTACCTTTCATAACCGTTCCTATTCTTCCCATGCCACAGAAGAAAAAAGGCAGGTACCTAGAAAAGTTTTCTAACTCAACCAAGTGAACAGAAATAGGAAATGTATACTTGTGTTTCTGTGGGGTTTTTTTTGTTTAGTTTCTACAACATTCTTTTGTTTTTCTTTCTAATTATTGTACATCTCTTTATAAACACAAAAGAGAAAAACTTACATTTATAACTCACAAAGCATAATGATAGAAGAAGTACTCATAACTCTTCATTCAATTTAAGAAACAGAGCATTGCTTACATCGTTTGTTTTCTCAGTATTTTGTCATTCCTATCTGTCTGACCCAGGCATAACTATTCACCTATTCTTTTTGTCAAACCTAATTTTTTCTCTTACTTTAGGCTTGAAACATGTTTTTAACCTGCATAAAATGGAATCCTGTTTAGTGCATTCATCCTCAAGTATTTTTTTCTTGAAATTATATTCTTAGAATTTATCTTATTTGGATAAAGCTTTTATTTATTTGTTTGCATTGTTATAAAGTATTCCATTGTATGTGGTAACACTAAAGTAATTCATCCTTCTGTTGTGCATTTTAGTTGTTTCCAGGCTTTTTTGTACATATTTCTACAAGTGTTCTTGGAATATCTGTTCTTTCACTTTTGCATAATTAAGAATATACCAAATGAACACATATTTAGCTTAGATCTAGTTTCTTAAAAGTTATTTACTTTTTCTTATATAAATACAACTATTTTAGTCCTAGGATTATGATAAGCAACCACAAAGTCAAAAACAAATCAGTAATGTTTAAATATTTTTTATTATAAAGAGTCATAAGACTACCTTCAAATGTGCTAAAATTTTTAAAACATATACTGATAATATTCCATCATCTCCAGCCTCTACTTCCAAGCTAAAGAGAGACTAAGCAAGCATTTCAATGACAATGGTGAAGATTTAGTTAGAGTTATGTTAAGAAATACAGCAAAAAGAAAAGATTCATGAGAAACATTTGGAGAATCTGTAATATGTCCCTTGTTAAAAGACAGGTCTTGATAACTGAATCATGAATGAAAAAAATTTCAAGTGAGAATGTAATGCCAAAATTTCCCCTGTTGAATGATGGAATACTGAAAAAGTCTGAGAACATCTGACATATGTAAGGACAGAAATGTTTATGTATTTCACATGGGCAAAATGTTAAACTAGTGGTAAAGGAACTAGACTGATTTTTTAAAAATAATCCTGCCCAGGAAGACGCCTAGAAGAATGACAATGAGAGCAGTGGCTCAAAGAAACAATAGTTGATATCCAATATTCAGGAACATGTAGGGGAGTGTTTACAGTGCTTAATTTCAGATTGTTATACATAATCTCATCATTTATATGTTTCTAGAGGAAGTACCATTCCCATGAATGAAATTAGAAGCATGAGCTTTTTCTGTGATGGTTCTCAAACGAATTTAGAAGCGTGTGTCTTTGAACAAGAGCCAGCCTTTACAATTATCCCTTGAAGAATACACCAACAAGAGATTGCACCTGTTGCATTAGGTTGGTAAAACATTTCCTTTGCTTTTTTTTTTTTTTGCTCCATTGCATAATCTTTAAAGATATAAAAAGAAGTGAGAAAGCAGGAAAGAAGGTGATAAAAACAGAGCAAATCAATGCTGCTACTTCTTTCCAGTGCAGGTGTCTTGGTGCAGTTTTTCTTTAGTAGAGGAGGCAAGATACTGCAAATTGGTAGATATTTGGCATAAGGGACTTTGCAGATGTGACAAAGAGACCCCAGGTGAGAGAATATTCAGGATTATCCATGTAGCAAAGGTCTGATATTGCACTAAATTTGAGATTTTCAGTTTCTCAAAATTATTTAATTTACCTTTATTACCAAAGAGTAGCTGGAGGGAATTTGATTACCTGAAAGAGCTATGAGAGCTGCTTAAGTTTTCTTTCAATGCCAGGAAATAAACAAGTAATTAAAATGATTTCAAATTGGCAACTTGTAAAAAAAGCAACATTTTTTGGACTTGTATTCCAGCAAGTCAAACTTTTTAATAAGCTGTGTGCAATGAATTAAAGAGATGACTGTTCCATTAATGTTTACAAGAAAGAATAAAATGTTTAATCACAATCTATAGTGAATGTCAGTTATGTATATTTACTGATTAAATACTGCATCAGACAGAATAAAAACCCCTCAGAGATACTATGGCCTAAACCTCTAAACTTGTGCAGAAAGAAATGCAGAGGGGACTAAGAATTTTCATATGTGAAATTATTCAGGATAAGTCACTTAGGCCAAATGTAAACAAAAACATCCTATGAGAAATGAGCAAAGGGTCAGAGTCACAATAGGAGGCAGAGAGCAGAATGATGAGAAGGGGCTGCGAGCCAGTAAATGCAGGCAGCCTTGCAAAGCAGGAGAGACAAGGAAATAGATGTGTTGAAATGCACTTTCCAGCAGTAGGAATTTCATACTGATAATATGCCGTAGAATCTGTTCTAGGGAATGAAAATCATTGTACATATGAAATTTAATCAAATGTTTAGTTAATGTTTAAATTTTAAAAATAAAGTAAAAGACATATTTCATTAATGCTCTTATAAATATAGGATCTTCGTTTGAGTTTATGTATCCCATTGTTCTTGCCATTTTTTGAAGCAGTTGCAGTCTTTTGTATCTTTATGAAGTATGATAAACAATATGGTGAATACCATTGCCAAGTTCCATCCAGTGGTAAGTCAGGCACATGGAAAAATTATGGTTCATTATCATTCACCTCACTCACTATATCTGATATGCAAAATATATCTCTTCAGTGTGACCATAAAATGTAAATTTTTTAAATTAATTTTGGATATCCAGATAGCTACAATAGAATAACCAAACTCTTAAGAAAGAATTTCTAGAACTGTTTCTGAAAGTGACAAGAAAGATAAGTGTTCAAAAGGTAAGGAGAGTATTGTGAGGAGATTAATGGCAATGTAATCTCCTGTAATGTAATGGCAAAGTTTATTTTAAAGTTAAATGTTTATCATATTTTTCAATTATTTCTCATAGATTAATAAAATTAGAATTATGTTAAACATTATGGCTGGAGAATTACTTAAACTGAAGTCTTTCTTATTACAACTGCTGTGTGACATATGTGCAGAAAGTGCTTTGCAAGAGTTGAGGAGATCAGGGGACAGAGAGCAATGTGTTAACTGTCACACAGCTAGTACATGAGATAAGAATTCTTGATCCTTCAGTTTCCAACCTATGGCATTATCTTTTTCAAATAACTAAAAAATACTCTACACTATACTAGTGTAATAATGCACTGAAGATTAATTTTTGCATTGTGTCTAGACTTGCCTTCATGAAGAATGATAAACAAGCAAGGGAAAGAGGTGTATTGTCATCTATAGGTATATTCATAGTGTTAGAAATGAATTGCTGTAATATAATTGAATTTAACATGATGGACTTGCATATCTGAATCAATAGCAGACAAAACAAAGATTTTTAATTTGATATTTCTTTACAGATAGTAATTGTCACATCAATATTAATCTCTGATTTTATTTATGAAACCTTTTAATGTGGCATTATATTTATTAATTTAAAAGGTCAAAACAAAGACAAAAATTAAATCATCAGTATCTTTCTCCTAATACACTTTGATTACTGATTAAATACTTGGGAAACCATCATGTAAGTGTTAATTGAAAAACTAATATGATCACAATTATTGATAATACTCTGTTCTTGTCTAAAATTCTTTCTATCCAAATAGTTCTCTGAACTGTTTATTTCACATTCTTCTTTCATACTTGCTCCTTAGAATGGGTTTCTACTTAAAATCCAGTGACTATGGAAATTTATTTCTACCTGGAAATGTTGCCTACAAGTAAGGGAGTAGTGAGATAAGGCTATGAAATACTGCTAGTCAATTATTCTTGTATTAATCAAAGATTAATGATTAAAAGACCTTATATAAATAATGAAATTTTCAATAAACATAAGAATATGGATGGATTGAAAATATAAAGAGGATAAGATGAGAAAAAATATCAGCTGGCTTTCTAAGCTTCAGGAAAAGAAGCCTCATTTTTACAAAAATGGAACTCTTCAGCCTAATCAGGAAAACTGATTATAGATACTCTTTTATACCGAGGAACAGAATTTGAACTGATCTTTGTGTTTAAACAATAGAATTTATTGAAAAGAAATGGTAAAAAAAATTGTCTTCATAAAGAAGATGTTTATTTTACTTAAGAATATAGTCTCAAGTTTCATCCATTTAACTAGAAATCTTTCAAGTTTAGCATTCTTCTATGGCAGAGTAGTACTGTCTATATATGTAAAACACATTTTCTTTTTCTATTCATCAGTTGATGCTCATTTGGGCTCATTTAGATTTTGAGGAATTTCCACACCGATTTTCAGAGTGTTGCTCCATTTACCCTCTCACCAACAGTGTAGAAATGTTTGTTTTTTCCATAGTCTTGCAAGCATTTTTTTGGTTGAATTTTTTTTCTCTTGGATTATTTTTTGTACAAGGAATCGAACTCAGGACTTTGTTGTGCTTGCATGGTAGGTTCTGTGCCACTGAGTTCTGTGCCACCCAGTCCTTTGATTTCTTGAAAATAACTATTCTTTCTGGCATGAAATGGAATCTCAGTGTTGTTTTAATTTGCATGTCTTGAATGATCAGTGATCTTGAATCTTTTTCATGCATTTATTTGTCATTTGCACTGCTTCATCTGAGAAGTATCTATTTCAGATGGCCATTGGGACTGGATCTTTAGAACTGAACTGTTTGATTATTTGAGGTCTTTTTATATTCAAATAGTAGTTCTTTGTCTGAGAAACAGCTGGAAAATTCTTTCTTCTTCCAGTTTGTGGGTTGTCTCTTCACTCTCTTGTTTTTTGTTTTTGTTTGTTTGTTTGTTTTTGCTGTGCAGAAGCTCTTCAATGAGATGAGGTCTCAGTTGTTGATTCTCTATGGTATTTCTTGTACAATCAACGTTTTGCTCATAGTCTTTGACTACATCCATCTCTTCAATAGTCTTATTATCTCTTACAGTAAATTATTTTTTCTGTTTTAATATTGAGATCTTTGATCCATTTCAGTTTTTGTTCAGTGCATGGTGGGAGTTATGGATCATTTTATTCCTTGGCATGTGGAAAGCCATTTTTTTCCAGCACCATTTATTAAATAGTCTATCTTTCTATCAAATGTGTTTGGCTCCTTTGTCAAAGATAAGGTGACTGAGTGTGTTTGGAGTTGTTTCAGCACATGGATTCAAATATTGCTTGTTTTCTCTGGTATGAGAAGCTAAAAGTGTAAATGAAGGTAATAATTTATAACTGATATTGTGAAATAAAAAGAAAATACTCAAATAGGAAGGGAACTAAAGAGGGAAAGGAGGAAGGGAAGGAAGGAGAAAAAAACTGAATAAAAGAAAAAATAAAAATAAAGCTTTTGTAAATAAAGAGAGAAAGAGGGATTGAAAGCAGGGATGGGAATGGGAAAAAAAGAAAAATCAAGATATACCATGTAGCAGTATAAATTTTCTATGATGAATGTGATAATTATGCATATCTAAAGTGTGCCATTAAAATTAATTAATTTAAACACATTCCCATGTATGCTGATTTCTTATATTTTTTGGTAAAAAAAAAAGTTGCAAAATTGTAAGACCCTCAAAAATTGCTCTTAGGCAATAGCTAATTTCACTTTTTTTATTTGAATAATTGCAAATCATTTTTCTTAGAAACAAAAAAAGAAAGTATCCTTTCGTAAAGCTATCTTGCCTGAAGATTTTTCAAGATGAACACAACAGTTGCAAGCACATTAGTTCTTTTCCCTGAAATAATTCATTTAAAAAGTCATTATTATTAAAATAAAAGAGAACTGATAGAAAGCCTTTAGGGATTCTGCTCTAAATTTGAGGGATTTTCCTCATTAAAAATCAATTGTAAAACTAAAACCTCCTGTATATGTATGCTAGGGAAAGAAAGACAAGTAGAGATGAGAAAAATCATGCCTGATGTTGTTAACTATTTTTAAGAATAAAGTTCACTTTAAATGATTTTCAGTGGAAAAAAAAACTTCTCCTTTGGGATATTTATATTTTCCTGATAGAAAATCTAGTATTATTTTGGATTTCATTATCATAAATTTTCAAGAGCTAAATCTCACTGACTCATGACCAGGTTAGGAATTTCACTAACAGTTTTTTACGGTTTAAACATAAATATTGCCTCTATTGCTGCTTATGATTTTGATACAAAGTTAGCACTGAATGATCTTAATAATTTATAAACATCACACAACAATGTGTAAATCATGGGAAAAATACATATAAGCTAATTTTGTTACTTTACTATTCTAGAAGAAAGAAAACAGTTGGTCAAAAATGGAAACCTAAGAATTTTAGCAAAAGATGATAGTAGCATATTTAGCACTTTTTGTAAGTACTTATTTTTTGCTGTGCTAAAACTGTTAAAACCTTTGTGCTCTAAAATAACAGGAATTCACTTAAAGGTTCTTTCTGGAGCTGACTGAAGTAGCTGATATATTTGTTTTTCACCTCTTAGGAGTTTTGACCAAGTCAGTACCAATTGCTTATACTTCCATGTTTTCTATGTCATAGGATAATGGCTAAAATGCCAAGGAGATTCTTGAAGTTTTTCCTACCAAATGGGAATAATAATACACAATTCTTTATAATTATTTAAGAGCTAGAAAAGCAAAATATGAAATTGTATGTTTGGTAACTAGGGAAGCAGTCCCTTCACTTGCAAAAGGAGAGAATAAATATACTTGGAATTGCCTTTTTTTCTTTCTGGTTAGTTATTCATAAATTGCATTTTACTCATGAACTTATAGACCTGCAAAATATAATGTACAATGTATCTGCTCTTGCAGATTCAAAATTTAAATTAAAAAATTGTCTGATATTGAAAAACAATTCTATAATATCCATGCTATAATAAAATTCTTACACCAGTGATGATTCAGTAAATATTAGAGGGTCTGTGATACAAGGAACTTAGGTTATGGAAATGGATAATTCTTAATAGGTTGATAACTAGAAGTATACATTTCTGATGTATCACTGTTTAAATGTTGTACTAGTGACATAGTACACAAGTTCTGAGGTTTTCTTTAATGCTTATATTATTCTGAAAGTCTGTCTAACTCAAAGATCATTTTCAAGAAGACTATCCAAATAAATAATTTAATTTCAATTTAATGCTAACAGTGTATAAGATAATTTTTACCTCTAAGTTTTCAAAAATAATTTCAAGTAAAGAATGATAGCCCAGATATACACACAAAGAAAAATAGAGAGTGAAACTGATTTTCCTATAGTCTACAGATGTACAAATAAAAATTAAGATCTTTTGATTAAATGTCAAGGATTTTAAACTGGTTTTTGTACTTTTAATTCATTGAATGGACTTAGCAAAATTTCACAAAAAATAGTTGTTAAATATTACCCCTATAAGAAGAAATACAGCAATGTTTTCCATAAAACTATATGTTCACAAATGCCATCATGCTTTTAGTTCTAATGGGTAGGCTATTACATTTCACTGTTTTTACAGTTAGGAGTCGATGATGCTACTATTTTCTTTTTGTATCTTAACCTGAAATGCAATAGTTTATTTTCTAATTTTATTGTTTTTTTTTCCTTTTTCATTCTTTCTGAAACAAATTGGAAAGTTCTTTTAAGAAATGGAATTTAAGGCAACATAATGGGGAGTAAAAGTCCACAATGGAGGAGTACCCTGAATTTGAATGAAGTACCCTTAATTTGAACAGTGTATGATTAAAGTACTAACTGGAAAACTTTGCCTGTGGTTTCAGGAAAATAAAGCATCATAGAGATTTTTACAACTGCAGCAAACAATTAATAAACTTTTATATTTAGACAGTGTGTATTCTTACAAGAAGAATAATCAGTCTATGAAGATATTATTTGATTGCTCTATGTATTTTATTTTAATAAAGATATATACAATTATGGAAGGAAGGATAGATAGATAGATAGATAGGCAACTCAGTAAGACCCAGATGTGGTACGTGACGTTTATAAAGTTTCTGTACATATTTTCCTAGGAAAGAACTTGCTCCCCATCCTTAGCATCATGCAAGAAACCCCAAGGCTGACTTACATTAAATGGGTTAGACTCTTTCATTTTAAAGTTTATCCTGTTGTTGGCATTACAGGCACTGTAAGAAAACAACAGTACTGCGCTGAAATCCTTCTAGTCTTTTATTTTGTTGCAAGAAAGAATAAGATCAAATAAAAAAGAAATAGACTGTTTGCCATGATTCATTTATGACCATTAAAAAAGATATTCCGAAGAAATGAAGGAATTATTTCTCTGCTGGATTATAAATTGAGAAGGTCAAGTAAAAAACTTCTAGGGATGTGACTAATATACGTATTATCAAGCACATCAGTACAAGAAATCCTTTAAAATCTAAATTGTTTTCTAAGTGGCGGAAACAATTACTTAAAAGAGTATAATGCATTATCACATGATATTTATCTCTGCTGACAAAGGGATCACATGTATTTCTATTTATACTTCTTGAAACATTAGTTTTTTGGGTCCTTAGCAGAATGGAATAGTGTATGGTTAAGTTACTAACAAATGCTGTGGCTAGAATTTGAAGAGAATTAAGAAGTATGGGTTTTATAAAACTGTAGCAAAGAATTATTTGCTGATTTTTAGTTGTTAACAAGGCTAATAGCTTCAGGTCATACATATATAAATCATGATTGAGAGCCTTCTGAGCATCAGTAAAAGGATTTGGAAAGTAGTAGTCAAAAGCTCATTAAATTAATAAAAACAAAATAATTACCACAAAATTTTGCTTAGGACCAAGTCTAAGTTCATAAAGGGAGAGTCTAGCACTTAGCAGATTATTATTAAATTTATTTTGAGATAGAATAACCTTTTAAATCTGCAAATACTTTATCCTTTGATTATTAAAATGATAGCCAAAACTTAAATGTTTTTTTGCTCAAAAAAGGAAGAAAAACTTGAGAGTATGTGTTCCATGGTATATGTATTTTTTTCCTTAAAAAATCTAATCTTACTTTATTGAAGGTAGAAAAGTTGTTTATTACAAATTCTGACAGCCCGTGTCTGTAATGTTATTTTCTTTAAAAAACAGAATCATTAAATAAGTAATTATGAAACACATTTTTAGTGGCACAGAATGAAAAGTTTAAAAAATGTATAGGATAAAGTGTATATCTTTGACAAACTGAAAATCCTGTGCGAAGTGTATAAATTAAAAATTCTCCAGTCCAAATCCTGCTTATGAAAAAAAATTTAGTAAAATAAAATTAAAAAATGGGTAATATTGTAGAATAAGTGATTATCTCTGAAAGAAAAGAGTTAGAAAAATATTTTTCAAGCCATTTACATTTCAAGAGATTACAAAGGAACAAATAAATAATTTAAAGGTAAAATTAACTGAAATATTATGAAAAATTTATGTTGGAGAATTTTAAAATACATTAAGTTCGGGAGATTGCCCCAGGTGAATTCCGGTGACTGATGGAAGGTTGGAGACCTACATTCCGGTTTTTGAGTTTATGGAGAGCTACTGGGATGCTGGACTGGGTTCAGCAGATTGCAGGGCCTCAGTCAACCATGCTCAGTGGTCTTCTTTCAGTCCAGGAGGCAGAAATCTTGCACGAGGACTCTGGGCTCAATTGGGCTGCTCTGGGGACAGCTTGAGACCAGTGTTGCCAGCCTTTGATTTCATCTCCACA
Organism: Dolichotis patagonum; assembly: GCA_004027295.1. Classification (NCBI taxonomy): domain Eukaryota; kingdom Metazoa; phylum Chordata; class Mammalia; order Rodentia; family Caviidae; genus Dolichotis; species Dolichotis patagonum. Next base: position 27,500 of record PVJX010000598.1, on the reverse strand, counting down.
ATCCTAAGACAGGGAATTGTGCCCAGGGGGTATCTCTGGCCCGAATTCTCCACACCCTGTTTCTGCCTCTCAATATAGGGAGCGAAGTACCTGCAGAGGAGCTGAGACTGCTCCAATACTGAGGGTGCAGTAGGAGATTTGTGACACAACCAGAGGACGCTTTGGAACACCACTCAAACCAAGGAAATAAAAAAAATGGCAAAAGGACAGACCAAAAGGCAGGCTCAAATCACCGGCCCATCCCAAGAAAGGCTGGGAGCCATGTACATAGAAGAAAATAGAAGACATACACCTGAAATGACTGAAAAGGTATCAACTGAAATAAGAAACTAGAGGAAGCTATGGAGAAATTCAAATTGGAAATAATGTCCCAGGTAAAAGAAGAAATGATAAAAGTAGTGAAAGAAATAGTGAACACATCTAATGAAGACACAGCTAAAATATTGGAGGAACAAAGCAAAGAGATAGAATCCCTGAATGAACACTATAAGAAACAAACAGAATACATGAAACAGATTCAAAGAGATATACAGGAAATCAAAAATTCTATTGAAAGCTGTAAAAACCACCTCAATGAAAGTGAAGATAGAATTTCAGACATTGAAGATAAGATGGCAGCTAGTGAACAGGAAAGAAAAGATCTTTTAAAAATAACAAGGAATCAGAAAATAACAATTCAATAGCTGCAAGATGATGCAAAGAAAAATAACATAAGATTAATAGGGATAAATGAAAAAGAAGGGGACACCCCAAATGATATAAAGAGGATGTTTACAGAAGTAAGACTGAAAACTTCCCAAACATGAGGAGAGAAACTGACATTTGGATTAGTGAAGCATATAGAACTCCAAATAGCCATAAATGAAACAAAACTACACCCACACACATAATAATCACCATCCCAGAAAGCCACATAGGAACAGAATACTAAAAGCTGTTAGAAATAAAAGACAGATCACCTATAAGGGAAAAAACTATCAGAATCACAGCAGACTTCTCAATACAACAATGAAGTCAAGAAGAGCATTGAGTGAAGTATTTTAGATCCTAAAGGAAAATCACTTCCAACCCAGACTGACATACCCTGCAAAACTGTCCTTCAAAATGGATGGAGAAATAAGATACTTCCATGACAAAGAACAGCTGAAAACCAGCCCTACAAGGAATACTGAAAGATATTCTAGATACACATAGATAAAACCACCAAGCAAGGCAGACAATTAAATAGAAAGGAAAGCTAAAGATGCAACAGCAGAAAGATAATATGTCAACAATAAACCAATATATAGCAGTTATAACTATTAATGTAAATGCCCTCAACTCACCAATCAAAAGAAACAGACCAGCAGAATGGATCAAGAAACAACATCCAACCATATGCTGTCTACAACAAACCCATCTAACCCAAAAGGACACTCATAGACTGAAAGTCAAAAGATGGAAAACAATACTTCACGCAGCAGGACACCAAAAAAAGTGGGAGTAGCAATCCTGTTTACAGACAATGTAAACATCAAACCAAGAATGATCCAAAGAGATAAAGAAGGCCACTGCATACTATTTAGGGGAAAACTTAAAGAGGAAGAGATAACAATCTTAAATATATATGCACCAAATTCCAAAGCACCCAGCTATACAAAGCAAATATTAACAGAAATGAAAATTCAAATAAGCAATACCATAATTATAACAGGAAATTTTAACATGCCATTGACACAGAGGGACAGATCAACTAGACAGAAAATCAGCAAAGAAATAACTGAAAGAAATGAATCACACCTGTGAACAAGTGGACTTGATAGATGTATATAGAGTTTTCCATCCAACAACATCAGAATATACAATCTTTTCAGCAGTACATGGGACATTCTCTAAAATAGAACATATTTAAGTAAATGCAAAAGAATTGAAATTATCCCATGTATGTTATCAGATCATAGTGCCATGAAATTAGAAAATAACAAAAAAAGCAACTGCAAAAACTTCACAAACACATGGAAACTGAGTAATACACTCTTGGGCAATCAGTGGGTCATGGAGGAAATTAAAGAAGAAATTAAACAATATCTACAATCAAATGAAAATATAAACACAACTTACCGGAATTTGTGAGATGCAATGAAAGCAGTCCTCAGTGTAAAATTTATTGCTCTGAGTTCCCACATCAGGAAGACAGAAAGAACACAAATAAACAACCGGATACTACAACTCAAACCTCTAGAAAAAGAAGAGCAAGCCAAGCCCAAAGCCAAAAGAAGGGAGGAAATTATAAGGATTAGAGCAGAAATTAATGCAATAGAGACTAAGAAAACAGTAAAAAGGATCAATGAATCAGAGTTGGCTCTTTGAAAGAATAAATAAAATCGATAAGCCCCTAGCAAACTTTATTTTAAAAAAGGAAAGAAAAAACTCAAATTCATGCAATAAGGAATGAAAAGGTTAAATTACTACAGACTCAGTGGAAATACAGAAGGTCATCAACACCTATTTTGAAAACCTATACTCTCATAGGCTCAATGACAGTGAAGAAATAGACAGATTCCCAGACACATATGAACTACCAAAGATGGATCAGGAAGATGTAAAACTGCTGAATAACTCAATTTCTATTACTGAAATTGAAAATGTAATTAAGTCCTTGCCAACAAAGAAGAGCCCAGACCCAGATGGATTCACTGCAGAATTCTACAAGAAATATAAAGAAGACTTAATTCTGACACTCCTCAAACTCTTCAATGAAATTCAAAGGGAAGCAATTCTTCCTAAGTCATTCCTGGAAGCAAACATTACTCTAGTACCAAAACCTGAGAAAGACCCAACTAAAAAAGAGAACTGTAGGCCAATCTCCCTAATGAACATAGATGCAAAAATTCTCAATAAAATATTATCAAACAGGATACAGCAAATCATCAAGAAGATTATTCACCCTGACCAAGTCGGATTCATCCCAGGAATGCAAGGACGGTTCAACATACATAATCAATAAATGTAATCCACCATATCAATAGAGACAAAAGTAAGAAACACATGATCACCTCTATAGATGCACAAAAAGCTTTCGATAAGGTCCAACACTCATTCATGATAAGAACCTTCCAGAGAATTGTAATAGATGATCTTTACCTCAATATGATAAAGGCCATCTATGACAAACCTACAGCCAGCATCATGTTAAATTGCCAAAAACTGAAATCCTTTACCTTAAAATCAGGTACAAGGAAAAGATGTCCCCTATCACCACTCCTATTCAACATAGTACTGGAAATACTAGCCAGAGCAATTAGACAAGAGAGAGAATAAAAGGAGTAAAGACAGGAAAAGAGGAAATTAAATTATTGTTATTTGCAGATGACATGATACTTTACATAGAAGACCCCAAAACTCCATTGAAAAACTAGATATAATAAATAAATTCAGCAATGTAGCTGGATACAAATTCAATACTCAAAAATCAATAGCATTTCTATACACTAACAACAAAAATACTGAGAGAGAAGTAAGAGAAGCCACACCCTTCACACTATCATCCAAAAAAATGAAATACTTAGGAATTAATCTCACAAAAGAAGTAGAAGAGCTATACAAGGAAAATTAAAATACCCTGAAAAAGGAGATTGAAGAGGACCTCAGAAAATGGAAAGATATACCTGTTAATGGATAGGAAGAACAAACATTGTGAAAATGGCCATTCATCCAAAATTACTATACAGATTCAATGCAATCCCAGTCAAAATACCACTAACATGCCTCATAGATCTTGAGATATCACTCCTAAAATTCATCTGGAACTGAAGAGACCTAGAATAGCAAAGGCAATTCTAAGTAGCAAAGGCAAGGCAGGAGGCATCACAATCCCTGATTTGAAATTATACTACAAAGCTACTGTCATAAAATCCACATGGTACTCGAATAAAAACAGACCTGAAAATCAATGGAATAGATTGGAAGATACAACCACAACCACAAACTCACTCAACCATCTTGTCTTTTATTAAGGGGCCCAACATTTTCGCTGGAAGAATGATAGTCCCTTTAACAAATGGTGCTGGAAAAAATGGCTATACATATGCAGAAGACTAAAACTAGACCCATGCCTATCACCATGTACTAAACTAAAATCTAAATGGATTAAGGATCTCAATCTTAAAGCAGAAACACTAAATCTGTTGGAAAACAAAGTAGGTAAAAACCTCGAAGATATAGGGGTATGTAGAGAATTCATGAACAACAATCAAACCTCAAGGAAATACTTCCCTAGATCAATAACTGGGACTATATCTTATTAAAGAGTTTCTGCATGTTGAAAGAGATTTCCAGAAGAGTGAAAGGAAAACCCACAAATTGGGAAAAAATCTTAATGGATTGTCCCTCAGACAAAGGACTTTTCTCTAGAACTTATAAAGAATTAAAAAAAAATCAGAGCCTCGAAATTCAAAGACCCAATCCAAAAATGGGCATCTGAAATGAATACACAGTTCTCAGATGAAGAAATATGAATGGGAAATAAATACATGAAAAAATGTTCATCATCATTAGTCATGAGAGAAATGCAAATTAAAACCACACTGAGATTCCATCTCACCCCAGAAAGAATGGGCAGGATAGAACATACTACCAACAACAAGTGTTGGAGAGGCTGTGGGGAAAAAGGAACTCTTCTGCACTGTTGGTGGGAGTGTAGACTTGTGCTGCCACTGTGGAAGTCAGCCTGGAGATTCCTCAAAAAGCTTGTTTTGGAAGTTCCATTTGACCCAGTTATTCTGCTTCTAGGCATATTCCCAGAAGAACTAAAAACATACCAGAGTGATATATGTGCACCCATGTTTATAGCAGCACAATTTGTAACAGCCAGATCTCGGAAACAACCTAAGTGCCCATCAACTTAGCAATGGATTAAAAAGTTGTGTTATTTTTATACAATGGAATACTACTCAGCTATAAAGAATGATCACATTGAGATATTTAAAATAAATGGACACTACTTGAGACCATTCTCATAAGCAAAATAAACCAAACTCACATGTGTAAATGCTGTATAGTTTCCCTAGTATGAGAGTTGGTAAGAGTATATAAGATTCTATGGTAATCATGATTTCCCATTTCATTGCCTTTAAGCCTTCCAATGTTTTCATACATCAGTTGGAATGGTTTTATTCTTTTTTGTTTGATTTTATTAAGCATGATTGTATGAACAGCTGTTTTGAAGAAAACAAAACATTATGGTAGCCATTGCTGATTTAATATCATCTTCCTTAGAAGTCTTACCATGCTTCTACTCTGCTATTACCATAGGTTCTATCATGTTGTGTCTTATTGGGATTTTAATATATGTGATAATATAAACAAATCTTTTTATTCAAAATGAGATATTATAGTAGCCATTGATCATAGTTATTTGGTTCAGGATTTCCTGTAATTCTTTCACTCTCTGAATGGTTTTATACTATTGTGTTATGTTTGATATTATTATATTTGTAACTATGCTCAACTATAGCAGAGAAAGATATAGTTTGATAGCTACTGTTAATGTCTGGTGTCTTATTGTAAAGTGTTGTGTTGCTTATGTTGTTCTGTTCTGATCTGCTTTGTTCTGCCCTCTTTTGTTTTATTCTCTTTAAAATAAAATTTAAAAAAAGAAAATACATTAAGTTCATTTGGGTGTTTTGCTTATGATCTATTATACAAAATAAAAATAAGACTATAAAACACAAAAATTGTTGTTGATATTATTAGACAGAAAAATAATCACTATTTTAAATACATATAGATAGTCTTTATGTTACATGGAATTTTTTCTATATGTCTCATAAATGGCCTTTCTGGAGAAATGAAGAAAGAAATGAAAAATAAAATTCTTCTCTTATGCCATTCTTTCTCACTGATAATGTTGATTGATATCTTTGTAGAAACATAAAGTTTTCTACAAGGTTCTGTATTCGTGGGTCCAAAACTCACATATCTTACTACAAAAAAAAATTTACTGAGACACATTTTAGTTCTACTACTAAAAATATATGAAAATATTAAAAGCAGTCATAGATAAAAGAAACATGATATCTTGATGACAATAACATCAGAGTTCTCACTCAAAAAATGTAAACTGAAATACAACAGAATAAGACCTTTGAAGTGATAAAAGAGAAAAAAACTATAAAGCCTAAAATTCTGTATCCAAATAAGGTAAAATATCATTCATGGTAGAAGTTAATAAATACATGCTCAGAACACAAGCTGTAACAAGCCAATCCCAATAGATTTGCATGAGAAATGCTAAATATTTTCTTCATTCTGAAACATCTGAATTTAATTATTGGTACTGTAGATAATTTGATTTATTCTTACTTATTCTAGTCCATTTTTTCAATATTTTACATTATCTTTCCCCCTTACATTCAGTTTCTCGAATTTTTATTTGATATATTCTTAATTTATGATATCCACCTGTCTATATAGTGACATAAAATCTCTCTGTGTATCATTTATCTAAGTGAACACATGCCCATATATTTGTAATGTGATATATATATATATATATATATATATATGGCAAGTTTCTTTCTTATAGCTTCCATGTCTAGCAAAATTGTTCATCATCCAAAGAGTTGTCATATCTGGTTATATTCAAATTTCCTTTCTGACAAGTACAAAATCTTGGTCATGCAGGTTTGTCTTTATTAATTGTGTGATTAAATAAATATTACATTTATGAGTTGTTTAGGTGTTCTATATTTTTTGTAGAAGACCTCTCTTATCCAGTCCAGATATACAGTTTTGTAGTTGTTGTAGAGATGTCTTTGTCCCTTAATCCTCCCTTCAGCTTTCTATTTTTATCTCCACTCCCAGTGTCATGGTTTATATGAGTGGCCCCCAAGCCTCATGCAATTACAGACTCTACCAAATCTAGGGTTTGTGATTGGTTCGTTGTCTAGAGCTCAGATTGTGGCTACACCCACTTAGGGGTGGAGCCAGGATATGATGTAATGGTGGGGAAAATGTGTGTATCTCTCTGGGGTTTGCGTTTGCTGTTTGCATCAACTGAGAATGGACTGAAACCTCTGAGAACTCTAAGAAATAAGCCTTTCCTTCCTTAACTTTGGCCGTCAAGTATTTTGTCTCAGCAATGAGTAAAACGTAACTAAGATACTCAAGATCCATTGGTTGGGTACTTTGGTCTTTGAAATACTACCAGAGTCTTCCATATTTATGTCCAAAACTCAACCTTCCACAGCTTAAAGCCAGCATCCTGCAAGGAGTTTGTTTCTGGCTGCTGCCCTTCCAGTCTTCATTCCTAGCCCATAATGTAGCCACTATGGATTTTTCTTAGCTCTTCTTACCTGTCCCTAGTTTTTGCCATTATGCTGTTAATAATGACCCAGGAAATAAAAATTGAAAAGTAACACTCTTTCTAATCTGTCATATCAGTTCTCACACAGCCATTGAAGGTTTTTTATATTACTTAAGTTTGGCTATTCCTTCCTCTGGCTATTAGCAGGTTCTCAATATTTTTTTACCATTCTATCACTTTTTTCGTACATGAGAACAATTGACTCTATTTTCTCCTATCAAGAGCTTGTCTTTCTCTGAAATTATCATTTCCTTATTTCTTCACATTTCTGATGGTTTTAAAATATATTGATTTTAGTTTATGTGGTTGTTATCTGTTGTTATGATGAAAATTATGGTATTTCACAATTTTAAGTCCTAACTGGAAGCATATATTCTCTTATTTGCTATTATTTCTGATTTGTAGTTCTTATCCTTGTTCTTAGGAAATTTTATTTGAAAATTTAATATAAACAGGTTATATAACTTTTTGCATGTTTCTTCCTACAGTAAAAACATAGGAGTATCAGAGTCAAAATATCTCCACTAAAACTTATGTAAAAGTGACTCAATCACTAAAAATTTTGTGTCTCATTACTTCTTTTACCAAGTAGGACTACTATGTAATAAAGCCAGTTTCAAAAAATAGCCTTTTTTCTGAATCACAAGTGTAGGAGTGAAATACTGTAGATCATGAATACACTTTATAGACTGTGAATTAGTATTCACTTCCTGACATTTTATAACCACGAAGAAATAACACATTTCTAACCAATAATTGTTCTATGATTGTATTCAAGATGATCGCAACTTGAGCAAGCATTTTCACATTCACAACTGCCACTAGCTCTGCTGAATATCATTGACAACTTCTCAAATTCATCACCCTCTTTGGCAGGTAATGATATTTTTCCCTGGAGAAATATACACAGGATAAATGCAAGTCAGCTAGTATTTCACATACCTACAGAACATCTCTATTAAAAACTTATTACTAATTCATTATTCATTCAGAATATCACACCCACTCTATGACTAAAATATAGATATATATATAAATATTTAATGTGAATTACAGAAAACTCCTTCAAAATCCTTAAATCTAAACCAAATATTATATAAATTATAAATTTTGGGATAGATATGAGATGGGTACAAACAGCCAATTTTTGATGAATTTCAGTAAAGAGATAAATTTCTGTATTAGTACTTTTATAAAACTGTTTAATTCTGTATTGTGAAACTTAATGTTTTTTCCATTTTATTATGTCATAATTTATTTATAGTCCTAGCTCAATTATCCTTCCTTTGCAACTTGGAACATTTCACTTTTTCTCGGTAGTAATATTATTTCTTGGTAAGAGCTTAATAAAATTTTCATTACTTTAGATTGTTCAGTGATATCTAATAATAAAAGTCCTGATGCCACCAATTTTCAACTATCCAGGTAATGTGAACATGGGTAATTGAAATCCATATATATTTGCAACAGTTCTCCAAATCCCTTAAAAAAAAAAACTTGCTTGTTTCCAATGACAGATTGTAGCAAAATGGAAATGATTGAGCTAAATAAAGTTTATTTTTTTCTCTTCCTGAATCTATCAAGTAAAGTGCTAATGAGAACTTTTAAGGAGCGAGCCTCTAAAATACAACCAGGAATAAAACATGAGCTAAGAAGAACAGCAGTTGAAAAAAGTGTAAGCTAGGACCTATTTAAGTTGTGGTTCAGTTAAGAAATTCTGAAAATGTTTGAAAGATGAAATTTCTATAACACACAATAATTTTTGGAAGTCATAAAGGAACGTTGTGAAACACGTGTAATTTCTCTCAGCATATATTTAAATAGCATTATTCTGTGCCAAGCACTAGGTTTTAATATTCAATAATGATTGCTAAATCACTCCGGAAAGAAAAGATCATCAAAAGCCAAAAGTTATAGAAATGAGTATTTATCATTTGTTTTTATACTACGATTAAAACATGCAATCTAAAATAGAATGTAAAGAAGGGACAAATTGTTCTAAAATATAAAATTACACCTAAAATGAGACTATGTTCATAAAGGACAAATGATAATGGCAAAGCAATATAAATATCTGGAATTTAGATACTTAGAAACAGCAATTGAGATATTTTGTACAATGCAAAGTAAAAAGAGTTAAAAAATATTTTGCTTAGTATAATATATTATGTGTCTGAAATCAATTGAAAAACAAATCTTTCTGAAAGCTAATATAGTCTGGAAAGAAACAGAAATATCTAAAAGTTAAAGTACTTTGATTTTCTTATTTTGTATAGCAAAATAAATATGAAGCATGATTTTGAAATCAAGAGAAACAGTTCGAGATAGAGTTATTTCAGTGGCAAAGATTAATTTTTCTTTCCTTTGTAAACTTTGTTTGCCTCTAAGTTTTATTAGACTGTTGTCATACTTCCCTTGAAATATAGTATGAGGTATGAGTGTATTGTGTAAGTTTCTCCTCCCCGTGTCTCTCTCTCTCTCTCTCTCTCTCTCTCTCTCTCTCTCTCTCTCTCTCTCTCTCATTCAGGCATGGCATCCCCTGTTTTCATTTTGCTTTCTAACAATATATGCCCCAAGTTGCCATAGTAAATATTTCTACTGTTTCTGACTGCTATTTTAATTTCTGAATATCCAGATGAACAAAGAGAAAATAAACCTCCCATATCAGTGATTTTAAACACACACCGCACAGGTACACACAAACAGACACACACAGAGAATGATGTTTTCAATATTCACTTCTTTTTGAATATCAGGAGTTTCAACATGTTTCCAGCTGCATTTATCCAAGCTCTTAACACTGTGAACAACCACTTAGTAGTTACTATTTCCTCCAGTCTAAATCATTTCATAAATTATAATTTATTTATAAATTTATTTGATTTATTCCTTTCCTTCAAGTTTTACATGACTGTCTGTCATCTTTCTTTCATTAGAGTGTTTTAGTCCACACCCAAGTTGCACAAGAATGTTTTTGGCCTCTTATTTACCCTATATTTTGTGATTCATCTTATATAATTCTGTTTCTTTTCTCCATTTATCTTTTTCCTTTTCATTGCTATGCATATTAATTTCTTACTCTCTGTTTACTAACTTTCCATCTATCTTTTAAACCCAGCTTAGTAAAATTCTCTAAAACCTACCCAATGTTATAGACATTTAAAACTCAACATACTTAAATCTTAGTGCCTATTGAGTTATTCTCAACTCCTTCAGATTGAACCAGATTTAAAGTGCTATTTCTCACTTATTTAAAATGTTCATTCTCATAGCAGTATCTACTTTGCAAGCTCAAAATGCCCTTTTTATACATAATCCAACTGTAAAATTCATTCTGGTGATTTCTTCCCAGATTTTTTAGATGTTTTTTTCTTCTGACAATTAAAACTTCTGTTGCTACTGCTGTAATGTCGTTGTATCTTTAAAATACACGTACATATGCTTATAATTTTTATTCAGTCTTGTATCCTTGGGGACTGGCCTAAGCCTGGTGAGTAACTGACCTATAGCATTTGTTCAACTGACATTAAAATAATTCCTATAAAAGATTAAAAAGTAAGTTCCAGATGAAAGAGCTCTCTTTTCTTCTGTTTTACTCAAATCTGCAGCATTCCCAGAGTGCCTATTGGGTACTGTGCATATTGGTTTAGGTACTCCATAATGTGTCAACCTGCAGTGCTATTGTATGATGGAATTTAATGTTTATAAAGTATATGCACATATATAACTTCTAAGAAATATAAAAAGGTTAACGTTTAAAATTATCTGTTCTGTTTGAAGGTAATTTCAAATATTGATGGGGAAAATACTGTGTCTGTGAGTTTAAAAGGTAGAAATAACATACTGATCATATTAAATATAAAACCAACACATACTTAGAGAAAGCACTGTGAACTGTAAATCTACTCTTAATCTTACTTCCTGCTAAAGAACAGAGAACTGCATGTGAGTAAGGGGGTGTATATTTAGAGAGTACTGTATAAATTTCAAATAATAATTATTTTGAAAACTTATTAAATGATTAAGGTGCAATGTTAATAAATGGCACTTACGTGCTGTTAAGTTAAATCACTGTATAAAAAAAAGGAAGCTTCTAACTTATTCATTATCTCTGGCCCATGGAAGTATGAAAGAATCAATGCTTTGGGGGAAACAATACTTTCCTTTGCATATTCTCCACGCAGCAACTCTTCTAAATCAGTGATATTTTCTTCTGAAAATAGTGTTAACATATTTTAAGTGTACTTCTTAAGCATGTGGATTTTGCTGATTTCATATTTGAAATAAAGCAGGGCTCGTGGAAAGTACTAATTGATTTACAGCTAGCTGAGTTGAGTGTGGTTTCATGCAGCGCAAATGTACTTACAGTAAGTGTTATGAGCTCCCAGGGGAGAGGCCAGGATGTTGAGCAAAGCAGCACCGAGCAGAACAGCTTCTGCAGAAATATTAACCAATTTCGGTATGGCTTTTAATGTGTCTGGGGGAGCTTTTGTTTTGCAGAGGATCTTACTGCTTTTGATATCATGAAGAATTTAAACTGGGCATATAATATTTTCATATTATGGAAACATGAATAAATAGGACAGTAAAATATTGAGATACGAGCACAGAATAGGAAAGAAAAGAGGCAAGCAGCCAACCGAGGCCCATTTATACAGCACATCAGTCTTCTTTCCCCTACGTGCTGTGCTAAGTTCCTTCACTGACTAGCTCCGTTCCAATTCACCATCCCTCAGCTTGCTGGGCTGAAAAGATAAGGACCCATTTCCTTGGGGGAATCAGTTCTTGTAACAGTAAATCGACCGCTAAGTGCTGAAGCACCCAAGGTAAGGCAGCTGTACATCTGTAAAGAACAGTCTGCCTCGTGAGAGGCATGGTTTCCTGGAGATATTTGGAAGTTTATTGATTTCAAGAGAATTGAAATCTTGGACATACGTGCTGTTTGCTCCGAGGAGTTTATCATGGTGCTATGACCTTCCTGGACTCTGTGACTCTGCACGAGAAAATGACTAAGGCCATTTTAACACTGTGCTGGGAAGAAAAATGTCACAGAAGAGTTTTAATACAAATGATTGAAGACTCAGGGCCTTGAATCAGGGTTTTTAAAATCCCAAGTTTTGAGTAGGTCTCAGAATAAATTCATTTGCTTTACTTTGCTGATGTTTCTGTGTGTGCATGTGTATTTTTATCTCATTATTCTGTATGTGTGTAATCATTAAGAATTTTTAAAATTTTATTTTCCCTTAATGATTCAGAGGCCATAATTGCTGGTGTGTTTGATAATTCCTTGAAGGTGCAGTGAGAACAGGGGGTAAGTTTGTCCTTAAAACAGATTGTTCTCTGGCTCCAGAGGATGGTTTCAGAAATTATGTCATTAATAGAAGTGATTTGTATCATGAAAACTGTTTACAGTTTGATGAGTATTAAGGCAACAGGATTATACAGGATTTTTGTTACCATTCGGTTCTTTGATTTCTTTCCCTTTTGCCTTCCCAGAAGGCCCTTGTCATTTTGCCATTCATTGATACATAAATTAACAAATCTTGGAAATAACACTTGTTTTCTGTTCCATTCTGTAGCAGAGGGCAAGGGCATAAGGAAGGTAGGGGGTGCATCAAACAAGAGAGAGATGTGTTTATTATTAATATGCAGATTAAGACCATGAGTCTAATGCCATAGGCCACATACTTGTAAATAAGCCAAAATCTAAAGAATTGGGCTTTGTGTTTCTTATATTTTGCAGCTCAGGTGGAATAGAGGTCATCTGGGTCTCTGCACTTCTAGTCACACATGAACGCTGTGCATTGAAGGAGAGGTTGTTCAATTAAGAATCGATAAAAAATGTGGAAAATTAAAAGACAAATTCTTAATAATAAAGGAAACATTGTGGACTTTTTGTTTTTTTGCTTTTATCTAATTTAAAAGTTGATTTCTTTAAGTTACTTGTTTGGAGAATATATAGTATAACTACTTTTCTCTCCTAAATGTTTGGAGGACCTAATCTGCAATTTGGATAGTCTTATTTTTTTCCTCATTTTACTGTACATTTCAACAGAGAGGAAGACAGACAGACAGACAGAGACACATACAGAGAGAGAGAGAGAGACAGAGAGAGAGAGAAAGAGAGAGAGAGAGAGATTTCAACTATTAAACTCTTTCCATAACTCCTTTACATTGGTTCATATTGTAGAGTGGTATCTTACTGATACTTAATTTTGATCAATTGTTGATTTTTGGTGGGAAAAATGTAACCGTTGTCAAATAAGAATATTCTTGTTTCCAGGATGGATTTTTGGCATTTTAAGCAAGTTTCTAGTAGTTTTTCTTTCAGTACTGTGTGGGAACAGGGGAGAGAAAGATCTTTTTAAATGTTGATTAACAAATATATAAATACTATGTGAGTTTATTGAAAATTAATACTTTTTTACATGATCTATCATTAATTCTGTTCCACATGTTCATTTTAATGATTGAAAACTATCCAGTTATCCACTACAAATCAACTGTAAAACATCCTCTACTGTTAAGTATGCAGAACATACTACATTTTTCTTCGATAAATAGTAATATGAAACTTAAATTGAGACAGCAATCTCTGTCTACAAGCAGAACTTTATGATAATTTCCAGTTTGTACAATTGTTCAAAAACCAATTTTTTACTAAAGATTATTCTTTATTATTAAAAGTCTCTACAGCTTTTTAAAGGTAATTCTTAATATTTCAATATTTCATTGAAGTGTTCTAAAACTTTTTAATATGAATTTATTGAGTCTACGAAAATTTTTCATTTTAATTAATTTAATTTCAGAGAAATTTAAAGTTTACACTGAAATTGAGCAGATAATACTACAAGCTCCTATATTACACCCTCTGCTCCACGATGCATAACCCCACCCTCTGCCAACACCCTGTACCTCGCAACACTCTTGTTATAGTCCACAAACCAGCATTGACACATCACTACCAAAGTCACAGTTTATATTATCATCCACTCTTTGTGTACATTGTGTTCAGAAAAATGTATACTTATGTTTATCCACCATTACACTATCATAAGTGAACTTTCGCTGACTTAAAACTCCATTTTCTTTTGTCTTTTTATCTTATAACCTATCCAAATTATCTCAGCCACAGACCTTGGTTCCACATATTATGGTCTTTTCTAGAATGTCATAGTAGAAGTCAAACAGTATACAGCTTTTGGATAAGACTTTTTTTTTTACTTGTTTTCATGACTATAAGTTTTCTCTCTGGTTGTGATGGCTTTTTAGCTCAGTTCTTTTAAATAATTACTAATATTCTATCATGTCTACATACCACAGTTGATTTTTTCTTTCATCTACTGAAAAATGTCTTGCTTTCATCAAATAACTCATTATAATTTTTTATGGCCTCTGAGATTATTATTAATACATTTACAAGTGAATATTTTGTTTCTATGGAGTCAAAATAACATCGTTGGTAAAAGGTATGTTTTAATTTCAGATCAAGCATGCAAGGACTGCATTTCCTTTTTTTATTTTTTTAAAGTGGTGGCTCATTATTACTATCAAATGGACAGAAAAGACAATGAAAGAGAATTAGGAAAATAAATCAGAGTAGCACTGAATGTAGTAGGATTGAATATAATAAAAATATATCAGATCATATAACATAATTAAAGATTGTATTATTTTAGAAAACATAAATACAAATCATATATCTATGTCTGTAGACCTGGTTGAGATCTCTAGTAAGTGTCACCTAGGAAAGTCTAATGATCAGGAACTTTTATAAAAAAGTGCTTTGAAATCTGGCAAGGAGGTAAAGGAGAGGACAGATATGATGTATCATTTGGAAGATGGATAAGTCAAGGTGCAGTGTAATCTCAGAATAAATCTGAGATTATTTTCCAGAGTACTGCAGACATTGTTTGTCTCAGAACAATGCTGAACATGGAAAAGAGGGTGGGATCTTTGTGCCTTCCTCTCCACACTAATCAGTCTTGGGCACAGGCTGCTCTAACAATTTCTATGTGAAATGTCCCCTGAAGACATTAAAGACTTGTCAGGCTGCTGCACTGTTAGGCATTGGTAGAAGATTTTGGAGGGGAAGAGGCAGTGAAAGGAAGATCGATCATTTGGGATGTACCCTTAACCCTTGAAGGAGCTATATTGAGATCCTAGCCCCTTCTCTGTCCTTGCTTCCTGACTGGCACTAAAAGAGTCCACTGTGTGCAAAACATGTAAGTGGAAATTGTTGACACACCAAATCAAACCTTTAAATGGTGGACTAAAGGAGAAAGCTAGAAAAATATTTATTGAAAACAAAAATAACTAAAAGTTTCTGTTTCCAGGAGGGGATTCTGAGTTCTAGAGTATTTATCTCCTATAGATGAACAGAGCATAAGAATTGGTTTTAAACAGGTGATTCTGTGGGTTTAGAGCAACCATTCAGGGTTTATACTTATTTAGCAGAATCTAAAGAAAATCAGTTCCTCAGCAGGCTGAGTTCAAGGTAAACCCAGTTTAAAGATAATTGGTTACTCTGTATTTTTAAGTTCCTCTATATCTAACTCATCGGTAGGAAGGAGCTGAGAAATAACAGTATTCTTTCTGAGAAATTTCTTTCCTGGTAGGAAGGGTTGCATTCTGCCCATTCTTATCCTAACATTTTATCCTTTCTTGTGTTTATTTTTATATTCCTAAGGTCAAATAGCTGCATGATTTGAATTAGCATTTCAGTTAGTGCATGTGCTATTTTCTTTGTATCTCCTGGGCACTACTTAGATAGACCCTGTCCCTTTTACAGCATAGATAAGCAGTTTTATTCTACCACTCACCTCCCTGACATGTTGTTCTTCCTTAGCATCAGCCTAAAAAACAATTTATCCAAAGACATACAGATGAAACTTCCGAAATCATGGAACAAAATAAATCCTGTATTGCTTGAAACTGATTATTTTAGTTACATGGTCATAGCAATAGAAAGTAGTCTAACAGAGCTGGACAAAAAATCTTGAATAAAATGGCCCACTTCTGGGGAGACAAAAAGAACTCTACATATTTGAGGCTTATCTGCCTGCAGCATACCCAGCTGTTCCTTTGTTCCTGAAAAGAGATCTTAGTGCTACATCACAGCATCCATCAAATCTTAAGAAATTCTCAAATATTTTCTTTTCAGAATAACTTGTATCATGGATTGAACAATGTCCCCTCAAACTCTATGCAACTTTATAGCATAAATTGATTTAACAATATGGTATTTTCAGGTATAATTAAGGTAAAGTTTGGGATTAGCTATCAATAGATTATTCTGGGCTTTAAATCCAATAAGGAAACCTTATAGGGGACATAAAAAGACATACAGAGATGCAGCAAAGAAGGTCATGTGATGATAAAAGCAGACATTGAAGTAATGTCTCACAAGCATTTAATGCCTGAAGCGAACAGAATGTGCAAATGATCAGAAAGGATTCTCTCATAGAGCTTCTGAGGACAGAGGCAACCTTGTTACACCTTGAATTCAAAAATCTCAATTGCAGAATTCATAAACAATAAACTTTGGTGGCCTTAGGACATCATTCTGTAATAATTTGTTATGCAACCTACAGAACTAAGATCACACAATTTTTTGCTTCCTTAGTCCTACCTGCAGGGCAACAAGTATTCATAAACTGAAGGACAAAAAATTTTACAAGCTATTGAATATGGTCAAGGAAAATATGTCTGTTCCTAACAATTAAAATTAAATTATATAAGTAATTATAGAATTTATATATTTTAGATTTTAAAATAGCTGTTAGGAAGAAAATGTCATTAACCTGATAACTATAAAGCATTCTGTTGGCTTTGCATTTAGGAAAACTCAATGAATTTCACATAGACAAAACATCTTTGATTACACCATTAAACCTTCAAACATAAAACAATAGCTAAACCAAGTACATTCTAGAGAATTTTTCCATAAGGGTGCTTCACAAATACCCACTGAAAGAAAGAAGGCAATGAGGGAAGAAATAGGGAAAGAACAAAGGAAATGAATAAGAAAAGAGGATAGAAGAATGAAAGGAAGGACGGCTATATTTTATAATCCATAAAAATACCTTGACACCCCCATTGTAGGAAAATGTTACTGAGAGGTTAGTACAGAAAATACACAAACATAAACCCTAAGGCAGGATCCAAAGAGCAGTTCAGACCCTTTACTAATGCTTCACCATTTTAAATTTTTTAATATCATTAGTGGAACCCACTGAAATTGTAAAGAATGCAAACAATTGACAGTGTTATTGATGACTTCTGAAAAAGCAAGAAGGTATGTTTCAAGTTGATGTTGATTTACTTTGTAATCATCATCATTATCATGATATATTTGGACAGTAGTTCTTAATATCCTTGGTGATATAGTCTCAGCATAATTACATGTGACAACCTATGTGAGGGACTCAAGTGGCATTTGTTCTCTTGCCAGAAATCATTGCCTCCCTCATGGCAATTTGTTTCCTAGTTTTGGAAGACTCTTGGGTATGATTCTCAGTCTTACACTCCACTACATTCACATGGCGTATACATGACTAAACTCACAGTGAGAAACATTCTGTAAATTAACACAGAATTTTTGTTTGCATATAGGAAACTTGCTTCTCTGGTTCAAAATCAAAGATGGGCAAATGCTCAGAGCATTCTATCTTCTCCTAAAAGGGTTGGCTTACACTTCAGAAGACTCTTATAGGATAGAGGGCTTTCGAAAGAATGCTTTTCTCTGCTTTTGTTCACACTATTGCTTTCAGCTCCAATTTTTTGTCTACTGTAAATGCTATTGGGCTTACCACTGCCATGTAAGCAATACTCCTATGAGTGGTTGTCTATACATTCTACTTGTAAATTATATTAATCACAAGTGGTTTTTACAGTTGTCTAAATGGACTGTTGTCTTACAGTGGGCAAGCAGAAAATCCACATTACCTGGTATCCAGACATCTGCTCACTAAGTCATGTAATCTTTCCTTCTGAGAGAGAGCCTGTGCCATCATGGCTCCTTGCTTTACCTACATGTTGATGCTAGGATAGATAAGGATGGCCAGGTATAAGTGTATCAGGTCACTACTTTATGAGGGGAAGATAACATGTGAGATACAGATATTACTTAAAATAATGTGGTTTAAAAATAAAAAGAAACCACCTGTACTCAAGGACTAGAAAAAGATTTTTAGGTTTTATAGATTAAAGCAAAATTGTTACTGGACACCAAGATCCAATATCATGATCTCCAGTAGGTGTAAAATACGTGAAAATTTTCCTTTCCAAATGGGCAGTAGGTGGAACATTTTGCTTAAGTAAGTGCTTCCTAAACATTTCATTGAACCTTGGACTTTTTTACGCGCCAGGGACAATTTTCTTCTGCAAAGCAGATAAGAGTGACTCAGGATGCCCTTTCTACCATATTATTGGGCTATTGGATTATTGGGCTTTTGGGTTATTATGGCAAAAGTTTTCTTTGTTCTATAGTTGAAAGTTTGGTGCTTCTCTTCAGAGAGCCACTGGAATTCTATTAGAATATAATCACTAGAGCAGATAAGTGTCCTAGTTTTTATTATTATATTTTTAAGGCAGTGGATGATACTTGACATATAATAGGATGTTAATACATTTGTGTTGAAGGAATGACATCTGTCAGGATTTAAAGGTACTTACAAAAGTACTTGTACGGAGGCTACTACTCATTTTGGGTAATTGATACTTACTCTGAAATATATACTTCATTTATTTTGGCTTACCCTTTAGAACAGACTACAAAATATTCACAACAAAATGTTAATAAACTAGAAGCTGTGTATTTTGCATGACTCAAAGAATAGATATTTAGTTCACAGGTCTCATTTGCTCAGCATTGTGTCTGCTGATATGATGCATATAAGAGATATGCTTTGCAGTCTCTGAAGTATATAGTTTACGTTTCAATTGGAAATATCACAGTGGAATTTGTAAAGCAATGATACAGACACTTTTGAGGCATAGGCTAATGTGGTTATCATTATTATAGTATAGTAATCTCATTATTAGCCTAACATTCTCTTTAGACTTTTAAGTATATGTCCTTCACCTAAGTAACCCCATTAAAAAAAAAAAAAACCTGGTCTCTATGCATTATAGATCATTTCCGGGCCCACATCACTCTCCAGTAATAGAAAATTCCTCTCGTCTTTTCTGGTATTGTTAAAACCCTGCAAACCTGGTATTTGCTCCCTGTACTCATGACCTCACCCTTTTTCATTGTTTCCTCAATCCTCCATTGTTTTGTGCTCAGTCAGGACTTTCTAATGACTGAATTCAAGGAGGCCACTGTTTATTCCACATCCTATTTTGTCATTTTGTAACATTTAACACTGACCACCCAGTCATTAAATTGTCCTTTCCCTTTTTTGAGAGCAGGCTCTGTTCTTCTTCATCTACTTCTCGGAGCTCTTTGTCACTCCCGCAGGGCAGCTGCTTTTCCTTGTGTAGATGGTTGTCTGACTGTGACCTCCCCACGGTGTCTGACTGTGACCTGATCTGGAGGGATAAGTCATCTCTGCTTCTCCTCAAAATGCCCCCCAGCTTCATCCCTGCCCCTGCACTCACCCATTCCAAGTTTGATTTGGTTGTCTGTATAGGTTCACAATTATTCTCAGTCCTAACAAGTTACCTCAAAACCATCTGCATAGCTTAAAAAATTAAACTCTTTGATCAAAGAATTTCTTAAGTAATTCCATTAAAAAGAAAGTAAAATAGTAGGGGATAATAAGCAATAAAGAAGAAAAAAGAACTGAAGCTAGCCTTGTAAAGATAATCATATTGTCTATTTTCTGAATACTCTGGATATTTCTGTTAAATTTTCAAAAGCAGAAGTAGCTACTCAAAAATGTCTGTATAATTTCTGAGATATTCTATCTGTGAAAATTCTCCTAAAAGACATTATAAACTCCTATCCATAGTAAGTCAAGTAAATGTGTAGAATACAGAAGGATTTGTTTCCTAAGCATATTATATCTTTTTCTGAACTCCAAAGAGATTGATTGTATTCATTGTTCTCACAACCTGCATCTATTCTAGTAGTTTTGTGAATGCATTTCGAAGCCTTTGTACAGAAAGCTGTTATCCAGTGAATCTATTTGTTGGTGTGGTATGACTTGGGGAGAAATTATGCCTGTCTTCTCTGTACTCTGTCTCATAACTGAGCTTTTGTCTTATTACACAGTCAGATCTGCTTTATAGCTAAAAGCTTCCTCTCCTGAAATACCCCTTTACCCAAAGTCTATCTGTTCATCCAGGGATCCAGCTATTACATCACTCTTCACCCTGACCTCATTCAGGCCGACTTTCCCTTTCTCCCACCACAGACACATCCTGATATATTCTTTGCTGCTTAGAAATGGGAACAAATATGAGTGAGACACAGTACTACTTCCGTAGTCATGAATAAAAAACAAATGTGGTACTAAAATGCAAAAGTATTCTTTTTGTCCTGTCTTCAAAGGAAACTAGACTTCAGCTTTCCACTAATAAGGAAAGGAGAAAGTGAGGTAACACATAGGAGATGGCTTTGCTATGGCTTTTCTCTCTGGCAGGGTGCTTTCTGGAAAGACTGCTTGGTTCACTTCCTCTTCTACAGTAAATATTTGCTCCAATATCACTTTCTCGTTGAGACCAAAGAAGACTGATCAGTTTAGTATTTCAAGCTGCCCTGGCTGTCCCTGGTAGCATGCTGCATCACACTCACAACACTCTAATTCCACGCACTTTCCCCATAAGACCGAAAATGTGACCATACACTAGGCAATCTTTGTATTTTTTAATTATTTGAATTCTTCAGCACAAAAATAAGCCAACATAGTTTTTTGTTTTACATAAAGAAAAAAAAAAGCAAGAACCTGGGAATGCTGGACACACAAAGAATACCCTGAATAAAGCAAAATCTGAAGGAAAAGAGAAGAAAAGATAAGAAAGTAAGAAAAGGAAAGTTGGAAGGGAGGGAGTGAAAGAACAAAAAATGAAAAACCTAAGCCAAATATTATTTACTGTGTCTTTCTCTAAATAATCAATAAATACTTATTTCAGTTGAGATCAGTATGAAGTTGCTGAACCCTACTACAATTGAGGTATTACTAAGTGTTTTAATATGAGCGCAAATGAGATAAGCATCCTCAGTAATATGTTCCTCGGTTTAAAAATTTGAGAACATAATGATAGCCCTATGATGCAGTGGAAAATCAGAACTGGAATATATTTTTTTTGGAAATGGTATGATACACGGGCACTTTACCACATTATAGTTGTTTTTAGATAATACCGTTGCTGGGACAGAGGAGCTTTGTGAAGAACAAAATTGCAGAGGGGGACAGTTAGAAGGATTAGAAAATAGTCAGGTAAAAGAAAATGTGGACCTGAACTAAGACAGTGGTAATGATAGGAAAGCGGGATGGATTTCCAAATTTTGTAAGAGATACAGTAAATGTAACACAGTGAATGATTCTGATAAGCGATTTGCTTGTAGCAGAGTATGGGAGTTGAGAATAAGTTAATTTTGTTCATCACTAAAGGAGCCACTGCTTTAATCTGTTACAAGAGAATGTAAGGAATAAACATAATCCAGTGATCAAAGCAAATGCATCGGGAGGATATGATACAAAGACTTTCCAGTTCACCATGTTTCTAGCTTTCCTAGTCACTCCAAGTTAACTGGCACTAAACAAAAGCAGAATTGGGTGAGAGTCGGAAGAATATAAACACAAAAAGCAGACAATTATGCATTTTTGCATGTATTTACTTGTTTAGTGTACTGTGGGACAAATTATTAATGGTTTATAAATTTCTAGAAGCAAGAATATTCAATTCATCATGTACTCCATGATGTCAAAACCTAGTGAAATCAATGAGAAAATGTTGCACTAATTTAAAACAAGGAGATCTCTGAATCAATGCATTGACTGACATAATTTACCAAATATCTATTAACCACATGTTGTGTAATCGATCTTTCTATGTGAGTGAGGAGCACTATCTTGTTTGCCTCTGTGCCCAGTGAGAATGGTTTCTGGAAATAATAGAGTCTCAATCTTTCTCCAGTGGTAGAACAAATGAATGATTCAGAAAGTTATTAATAGCATGTGTTTTGGAATCAGAGAGAAATGTTTCAAGCCTTTAATTAGTTACCTAATAGGTAAGAAAGATGCTTTCTTAGCTAAGCATCAGGTTCTTCATATAAAAAATGGAAGTGGTAAGAGCCCTACCCCACGAGGTTATTGACATTTACAAAAAATAATCAGTTATTATTTAAAACTCTTTGCATAGTGGCTACCATGTAGTGTACATTCAAAAAATGTTAATAATTATTATTATGCAGTTTTTGTGCCAGTTACATTTTTAGCCATATATCAATTTAAATTTTTGAGGCAACATTCAAAGAAAGGCATGGAGAGTTGTGCTTTTAGTAAGCCAGAGGGCAAGTCCATTTCAAAGGGTCAACTCTGCTTTGCAAGTATCGTTTCATTTTCTATACTTATATTCCAACAGATCTTATGACCTTTCTCCTGCAAAATTTTAGGGTTTTTATAATATATTTTTACCATTATTAATCAATAGTAAGTATGCCATATAATAGAACGCTAATAATTGAAATTATATGTCCTATGGTGGAAAATGGTGAGCAATAATTAATTTTTTTAATATTTCATTATTTTGGAAAATATAAATGCAGTAGTTTCTACAAACTTAGAAGGTAGACATTTTAGAAAAGTAATTACAGCCTCACTGTTTTCCTGAGAAAGTGTTAGAGTTTTTGTAATATGTGTTAACTTTCAACTCTCTTCAGGAATATTCCATAATCAAAGTAGGCACAGTACATATACTAACAGCTAAAAGTGTAAGCAAAATTTGTTTAATAGTTAACAGTTTCCTTTTTAAGGTAACTTTGTCATATGTCATTTTCTGAAGGAAAAATGAGACAAACTATAGGACATCTAAAGAAAAAGTTTTTGTGATGGTATTTTACTGACTGACCACATGTAAGCTCACATACAAGATAGTGTGATAAAAAAAAAAGTAAGCAACCTGGAAATCAAACTAAATGTAGAGGGTGAGAACTATTTATTTTATTTATTCCTCTGATCAGGCAGGTAGTGGTTTGGTCAGTTAGTTATATATTCTATACCAATTAAATGGTAAATATTCAGGCTTTTCTAATTTTTGCATATGATCTGCCATGCAATTAACAAAGCAAAGCAGCTGTCCACCTAATTTGACCTTTTTTTAAAGTGAGTTTAATAATAGTCCCTTTGTGCTTTTGTTTCCTGTGACTTCAATAATCAGTAGTTGTCTTAGTTGTTTTCTCTGTGCAGAGTCAAAATACTCAATACCCAACGACAAAGGAGAAAATGTTTAATTAGTTCAGTGTGTAGAGAATTCAGTCCATAATCACCTGGCTCCAAGGCAGGGTGATGAGGCAGAGGAACAACAGTTTGCTGTAATGGAAGAAAGCAAAAGCAACAAGAGTAAACCGCAGTGAACAAGCCTCTTCCTGCTCCCTTGTCTCATCCAGACTGCTGGGATCAGGGTAGTGCTAGTCCAGTCAGTGGACTGATCCAGCAATCACCCAGCCTTAATCCCAGTGCCCTTAATCCCAGTATTGAACCATGAATCAGTTACAAATTCTAGACTGAAAAAGCCCCATCTAAGAGTACCTGAGGCTTTCGGGGGATGTCGAGACACAGGAGATAATAATCAGTTGTGATCCTAAAATATTAAATGGAAAATTCCAGAGACTGTCAACGTATTAACTGTAAATAACTTTTAGTTTATTGTTATAATTGTTCTATAATCTATTTAATTGTTGTTAATCTCTTGCTGTGGTTAATTTATAAATTAAACTTGATCATAACTGTGCCTGTAAAAGTGTCTCTTCATTTATAATAAGGTTGTATCCATGAAACCCATGGTAAATTGAAAACAGGGTATATCAAAAATGCATTGAATGGGCCTAGCGGTCACCACAGCTTCACCGTGTACCACAGAGTATTAGTTTTCTTTGGCGTCTCATTGAGAACTGCCATTCACGGCCACTGCCCAGCATCTTGGGATGCAAGTTAGTAGCGTGTGAAAAATATTACAGTTTTTGAAAAAGTATATAAAGTTTCCTGTTGATTGATTTATGTTTAGACAGTGTTGTCTAAAAGGAGGTTGCTTACCTTAAGGAAATTTTCTTAAAATTCTTCTTGCTGTTATGGATTCCTTATTTATAAAACTTGACATCAGCATCTCTTATAAAACATTTTTTATGATGGTATTTTACCATGAATTCTAAGAAACATTACCAGACCACTGGTGCATATTGTAGCAATTTTACATTCATAATTTTCACTCAAGAGCCAATTGTATATACGGAAACAAGTTATTCAACTTCAGAATACTATCATATTTTTCCTTCACAGACATAGCTTTCAGAATTAAAAA
The DNA here is from genome assembly GCA_004027295.1 of Dolichotis patagonum. NCBI lineage: Eukaryota > Metazoa > Chordata > Mammalia > Rodentia > Caviidae > Dolichotis > Dolichotis patagonum. The sequence goes on along the minus strand of PVJX010000598.1, from coordinate 2,686 downwards.
CTGCTTCTCATAACAGAAAATTAAACATAAATCCTATTTATTTCTATTGATTTAACAAAAAAATAATAGACAAGACATCTGGAAGATTATCCTATTGACATAACATATTGACATTTTTTGACATAATGTATTTTTTATTTTAGTGACATCAAGGCAAATGTATTTACATACCTTTTTTACAATACATTTTAAAAATTTTTTATTTTTTATTTTAGTTAAAGAAAGAAATGAAATTTAATAAACAAAATAGAAAAAAGAAAAAAGTAGAATACAGAATGCAAAAAAATTAACATCATAAAATCACTAGTTGATACATTACATATTGTAATCTTAACAATAGTAGTTAAAGTTATAAAATCAAAGCATAAAAAGTGGCTAGACACTCAAACATTGACAGTGCAAACTCTTCTGTTCAATGATCTAATGGAAATTTAGTAATATTGTCCTCTGTCTTACACACTATACATACAGTCTTATCCTTTAGAGCATTTTCCTTCCCTTTCACTTTTACAATATCTATTATACTTTTTGGACCCTATTATTCTGTCAGTTCTTACTATTTTTTACATTAGAGAGATAATTTGACATTTACTAATGTGAGTCTTGTTTATTTCACTTATGATGGTATTCTCAATTTGCCTCCATTTACGTATTAAGGCCTCAAGATCATCATTTTTTTTGCTGAATAGTATTCCATTGTAGAATAATACAACATTTTTTTCATCCACTCTGGCTGATGGGAATTTTGGTTTTTTCCAAGATTAGCTATCACAAATCATGCTTGTATGAGCATGGGTGCACATATATCACTGTGAGATGACCATTTCAATTTTTCTGGGAAAATACCCAGGAGGGGGATACCTGGATTGAAAGGAACTTCCAATTCTAGTTTTTGATAAATCTCCATATTGATTTTGATGGTGGGTGCACCAGTCTGCACTCACATCAACAGTAGAGAATTGCTCCTTTTTCCCCACATGCTTGCCAACATTTGTTATCAGTTGATTTCTTAATGGCAGCTATTCTTTCTGGAATAAGATGAAATCTCAAACTGTTTTAATTTGCATTTCTCGAATGGCCAGTGATAGTGAACATTTCTTCATGTATTTATTTACCATTTGTATATCTTCACCTGAGAACTGTGTGTTCATCTCAGATGCCCATTTTTGGAGAGGGCTTTTGAATTTCAGGGGCTTGATATTTTTCTGTTCTTTATATGTTATGGATATAAGTCCTTTGTTTGAGGGATTGTTGGCTAAAATTCTTTCCCATTGTGTGGTTTTCTTATTACTTTATTGGTAACTTCTTTTGAAGTATAAAACTTTTTAGTAATAAGACATCCCAGTTGTTGATTCGTTAAAGTATTTCCCATGCAGTTTGCATTTTATTCATGAATTCTCTCCCTACACCTATGTCTCCAAGATTTTTACTTACACTGTCCTCCAGCAGATTTAGGGTTTCTGTTTTAACAATTAGATCCTTGATCCATTTTGACTTTACTTTAGTGCATGGTGATAGGCATGGGTATATTTTCAGTCTTCAGCATGTGGAAAGCCAGTTTTTCCAACCTCATTAATTAAAGAGGCTATCTTTTTTTCTAGTGAAATTGTTTAGCCCCTTTGTCAAACACCAGGTGGCTCAGGGTCTTTATAATAGTGTTTGCAGCTTCTAATCTGTTCCACTGATCCTCAGGTCTATTTCTTTGCCAGTACCATGCTGATTTTATTACTGTGACTTTGTAGTATAGTTTCCTGTCAGGAAGTGAGATACCTCCTGCCTTGCCTTTGTTGCCCAGAATTGGCTTTGCTATTCTAGGTTTCTGCTGGTACCAAATGAATTTTAGGAGTGATTTCTCTAGATTTGTGAGTTATATCAATGATATTTTGATTGGGATTGTGTTAAAAATGGGTTTTTTTTGTTTTTTTTTCTTGATTTTTAATTTTTATTTGAAAGAGAATAAAACAAAAGAGGGCAGTACAGAGCAGATCAGAACAGGACAACATAGGCAACACAGTACTTTACATTAAGACAACCGGACATGAACAGTAGCTAACACCATATCACTTACTCTGCTATAGTTGAACATAGTTTCAAATACAATAATATAAAACATAACACAATAGTATAAAGCCATGCATAGAGTGAAAGAATTACAGGGCTTTCTGAACTGAATAACAGAAAAGGATCAATGGGTACTATAAAATCTCATTTTCGATAAAAAAAATTTGTTTAAACTATCACACATATTCAAATCACAATAAGACACAATGTGATAGATACAACCAATGGTAGTAGAACAAAAGAAGCATGGTAGGACTTCTAAGGATTATATTAAATCAGCAATAGTTGTCATAATGCTTTGTTTTCTTCAAAAGATCTGTTCATATCATCACTCATGATATAGTCAAACAAAGCAGAATAAAACCATTCCAACTGATGATTTAAAACTTTGAAAGACTTCAAAGCTATGAGATGGGGCCTCATGCCTACCATAAAGTCTTATATACTCTTATCAAATCTCATATTAGGGAGATTATATGATATTTACCCTTGTGAGTTTGGTTTATTTCACTTAAGAGAATGGTCTCAAGTCATGTCCATTTATTTATAAATATCTCGATGTGATCATTCTTTATAGCTGAGTAGTACTCCATTGTATAAAAATGCCACAACTTTTTTATCCATT
>PVJX010000597.1:222499-233135 GCA_004027295.1 Dolichotis patagonum | reverse complement strand
CCTGCCCTGCGGAGTCTGGTCCAGGGCAGGAAACCCCAGACAAGGATGGCGAGTGGGAGGCCGGGTCAGTGCTGTAGAGCTCACTTCTCTAAAGCGACTCGAGTGTGGTAAAAGCCGCCACGGTGACACCGTCGAGCCGTTTACGGATGAAGCTGTGCATGCTGCTGTCTCCTTCCAACTGGGCCTCAGAAAACCCTGTGCGCTTTGCGCAGGACTTCATGGCTGTGGCCCACACACGCGACTGAAGTGGCGTCGGAGAATACAGGTTTGATTTCCAAATCCTCAAGAGGGGCTAGGAGCTAGGGTATGTAAATACATAGCAAGCTTTTTCAACTCCGACCAGACAGGAGTCCACAGAGAACACGGCAGTTAGCACTGCAGGAAGCATGAGAAATGAGAAAAAGATGAGGGAGGAAAGGCACCGAGGGTGATTTTAGGATCTGCGGGAACTGGCTCGCGTGAGTCTGGAGGCTGGGTGTTTTGTCGCGGGAAACCTCACCTCTTACCTTCGGACCCCCGACGGAATGACCCACACCGCCGGGCAGTCTCCAGCACTCAGAAGCAGCCCTCCGGCCTACGAACGCCCCATGGCACTGTGTGACTGCCGGCGACCCAAAACTGACTATCATGGTTCAGCCAAGTTGACACAAAATCCACCACCACACAACTAAATGACAAAAGACAATCCAGATTTTTTTATTCTTTATTTTTATTTTATGTTTGTGTGTCTGTTTTTTTGAGACAGGGCCTCAGTACCTAGCCCAAGCTGGGCTCAAACTCACAGCACTTCTCCTGCCTCAGCCTCCCCAGTGCTGAGATTACAGACACGCACCACCACACAACTCAATTTTAAAACAGGTAAGTGACTTCAAATAGACATTTTCCAAAGAAGATCTACAAATGGCCAGTACACACATGAAAAATGTCACACACTCTTAGTCTTTGGGGAAATGCAAATCAAAACCGCGATGCCAGGATGGGGTGTGGGATAGCACGTTCCCAGCATGTAGAAGGCCCTGGGTGCCATCTCCAGCATCACAAAACAGAAAACACCCGCACGGTGAGGTGGCCCCTAGTGGTGGCCATACTAATACTTTTTTATTTATATTTTTTATTTTTTTGAGACAGAGTCTTGTTATTTTAGGCTGACCTCGAACTCACAGCTATGCTTGTCTCAGCCTCCTGAATTAATTTTTTTTTAAAGAAGAGATTAATGTGTCACAGAGGCTGCTCAGAAATTGGACTGCCCAGTGGCTCAGCCTTCCGCTGCTGCTGTCACAGATCACTACATAGTGATCGGTTTAAGTACCAATGGCTGGCAGTCTGAGACCAAGACGTCAGCAGTCTGCTCTGGGGGATGGGTGGGCTCCTTGGCTTGCAGATTGCCCCCCACTTTGCTGTGTCCCTCCATGATAGAAAGAGGAAGCTCTCTCTCTTTCTCTAAGGACTGCAATTGTGGGCTCTGCAGACTTGTGACTCATCTAAATCCAGTTACCCGCCCCTGCAAAGACGCCTCTCTTGATGTCCTCATAGGGTTAGGCCTTCACACACATATTTTGGGGTGACACAAACCCTTAGAACACAGCACTCATGCAACCCTGTTGAGGATGTAAAATGGTACAGCCACTATGGAACAGTTTGGCAATTTTTCAATGAGTTATACATAAAGATACCATGTGACCAAGAAATCCCACTTTTAGATAAATACCTAAAAATAAAAAAAAAAATCTTCAGGCAGAAACGTGCACACAAATATTCACAGCAGCTTTGTTCAAGATAGGTAAGAGGTGGAAATAACCCAAAAGTTCACGGATAGACAAACGGCTAAAGAAAATCTGGTCTATCTGCACAACAGATTATTGTCCTGCTATAAAAAGAAGATGATGTATCGATACAGGGTCAGTCGACCTAGAAAACATGGAGCAGAATAATCCAGAGACAAAAGGCTACACATCATATGGTTCCATTTACAGGAAATGTCCAGCGTAAGCAAATCCACAGAGACAGAAGCGGGCTTAGTGACTGCCTACGGCTGAAGGAAAGAGAAAACAAGAGTGGCCGTTACCGAGCTGGGAGTTGCTTTTGGGGTAATTAAAATGTTCTGGAATTGCATAGTGGTGATGGTAACACCACGGTGCAGTAAATGTACTAAACCCCACTGGACTGTGTCTAGGATTGGCTTTCAAGCTGTGTGAATTCTGCTTTAGTAACATTGTTGTAAAAAATTGTAGAAGGTTTACATCAATCCTGACACCTTGTCAAGTTTGGGAGGATAGAAGCCTTTTCCGGTTCCAGTTCTTCACACTAATGGGCAAGCCGACGACATAACTGTAGTGGGGGGGGGGGTCCAGATAAGTGGACTGTTTCTGAATGAAAGAAAGAAGTCCATTCTGACAGAAGGGGCGAGGGAAGAAGAGAACACCTGCTGGTACTGAGTCCTGGTCTCAGCCCCCTGGTTTCTGTAATGCCTTCCAAACCCCCTGCTGACCTTGCTGAGTCCTAGAATTCAGTGGGAAGAACACTGGTTGAAGGCTTCTGGTAAGGCAAGGATCAAGGGTGTCAGCGCTTTATATTTAATCTGAAGGACTACGTACTGTCCAGAGGTGTCATGGGTCAGTATCTTGGTTCCACACCTTAAAATACAACCTGCTGAGTTATTCCCAAGACCCACATCGAGGACTTTATTGCGCTGAAGTCTAATGACATCAAGAGAGACGCTCGGGTAAAGCTCAGGAAAACCTCTGGGTAGAGCAGGGGGAGGCTTTGCTCCCAGAATCCAGCTCAGAACGGGAGGCCTGCGTGATCCAGGAGACAGACGTCTCCCTGAGCACCCCCTTCCCGCAGGTGGCCGATTTCCACTGCCCCACGAGGGAAGGCTGCTTCTGATATGGGGCAGTTGTGGCCTTTTCAAATTAGAATTAAGGTGGTTTGAAATTACACAGTATAAAAAATAAAATCTTCATGCCCCCAGCGGAAAGAATCCAAATTGTGAAATTGTTCTGAATTTATCAAGCGCCTCGGTTTCAAAGCTGTTATGTAAGGGACTTGCAGACCAGGTTTGTGCTATTGCTATAATGACACCACTCACAGGGACGCGCAGAAATAGCTATCCTTATCTCTTTTGGTCACTATTAGCTTGCAATGAAAGGCTTTTTGAATTATACAGCATCTTTTGAACTCCTCCTTCATGAAATGCGACTGTCCTGTGCCTCTGAGGAGACACCAGGCCTTGGATTCCCAGTTCCACGGATCTCAACAGAACAGTGGTAGACATTTCCATGGTGGGAGGAACCGGCACAGTGGGAGGAGCCTGCACGGTGGGAGGAGTCTGCATGGTGGGAGGAGTCTGCATGGTGGGAGGAGTCTGCATGGTGGGAGGGGTTTGCATGGTGGGGGGGCATTTCCACAAAGGTTCCTTATCCAGGAACTTGAAACCGGTTGGTTACTGGAAGGAGTTAGTTACAGGCTAACATTGACACACGTAACAATTCTGTATTTTAAACTAAAATATAGCGAACAAGCTCGAGGTCATGAGTTCAAAGCCTGGTGCCAAAAATAAAATTTTTAAGAAATAATTAAATAATAGTGCCATCTTTTGCCAACCTTTTTGATATAAGGCGAGGTCGTGTTATTTAACTATTGGTGAATGAACTGAAGTCCTGGCTCATTTTTCTTCCATCAAGCACACCCCTTATAGATCCCTTTAGATATCAGTACTCTTTCCGATTATAATTTTCTTTCCAATTATAATTTTCTTTAAACAGTTTAGAGGCTTGAGTGTAGAATCCATCACGATTTTTGCAATTGCCTTTCCATTTTGACTATTGTCCAGCAACTTATATTTACTGAAACTCTTCAAAATATTCAACCAAGTTCTCACAGAGACAACTTTTGGCTTTTATATTCATAGTTTATATACTTTTCACTTAATTTGCTAATAATAATGACAATTTCACCCACATGGACCAAGCCAGGGAACAAATGACCAGAGCTCAGCTGGTGGTATCAGTAGGGCCTGGGGCTTCCAGAGAGAGGCATCTGGGGCTAGAGAGGGCTCTTCTGCAGTGGATATTAACATGTTTTGCTGTACTGTTTGGGACATTCCCAGAATGTGTCTCAGGGTCCATCAGAGCTGCTCTGTGCCAGCAGTCCTGCACATCTCCCATCTCTTCTTCCTCACAGCTGACTGCTCTTTTGCAAGCCCTTATTCCTCAAACGGCTGAGCTCCTGGGGTGGCCGAGTCTGCTCTGTGTCCCACTGAGTGTGTGACAGGGTGTTCACTCAGTCTGGTGATTGTCACAGTGCTGTGGGTGACTGTTCATTCTGTGATCTCCTTCTACAATCTATGGCTGGCTCAGCAATGTAGTTCTGTGAGCTATGAGAAATCAGGCCTGAGACCTGATGGTAGATTCAGATGATGTAGCTGCTATGCTTCAGGTCTAAAACGTTTCCCCAAAGTCTCACTGGTTCAGAGGTGGGCATTTGGAAGGTAAATGAAATTGTGGGGCACTGTACACATTAGTCCATTAATCCACTGATGAATTGATAACTGAGTAGCTTATTAGGAGGTGAGGTCTGGGTGAAAGAGGCAGAGCATGTGCTAATCCCAGCTCCAGTTTCCTCTCCTTTCTGACTGCAGTGGGTTGAGCAGCTTCCCTCTATCAGGCTCTTGCACCATGCTGTTTCTGCCTTCAAGCCAGGACACCAGAACTGAACCTACTGAGACCGGGAGACAGCATGGACTTCTCCTTAAAGTTGTCCCAGAAATAGGATGCTGGTTAACACAGCAGATACCCAGAGCAATTTCACTGCCATAAAGTGATTGTGTTGATGTCTCTGAGTAATACAGTAGGAGGTACAGAATTAATCAAAGTCCTCTTTTAGTGTTCCTGTGGCTTGGCAGGCTTCAGTCCTGGACAGCTGACCCTCATCACTACTGGAGGCTCTGCAGAGGACTTTAGATGCCTGCTCATTGAATCTTGAAATCCTAATTTCACCTCACAGGTTTATTGACACCCTTATCATTTATGCTGCACAGACTAAAGTCCACTGTACAGCGTTCACTGTGCAAGTGTATGATCTCAATTGCTCTGAAACTCAGCCCTCAAAAGAAGCAATTCATGGTCTAGAGGGCTTTTTTCCCTTCCTTCTCAAATCACCTTACCAGTCAACTACCCTGGGTCAGAGTGGGGGATATTGGCAAAATCATTAAAAAGTTTAATGTGAGGGCTGGGGATTAGCTCCGTGGCTTACGCGCCTGCCTTGCAAGCGCGCAGTCGTGAGTTCGATCCCCAGTACAAAAAAAAAAAAAAGTTTAATGTGAAAGTTAAGGGAAATGGGAATTCAAAGGACATATTGGGCTGGAGAATTTATAAGTCATCAATATTAAGAATAGAATCAAATTCAAAATGATGTGTGCATAGCACAAAAGAGAGAAATACGTAGAAATTACACATCTAAGAATTATAGAGGAATGAAAGTCTTTGAGAAAATAAGGTCAGTTGGAAAATAAATGCATGAGAAATAACCTAAAAGCTAAGCACACTGGCAGGCAGTAACCAGTGGGTCCTGAGAGCCCCATAGTACCCTGTGACAGAGAAAGGACAACTTCCCGGCCAGGGGGTCAGTTGTGCTTATTTCAGGTTCCAGGTCCTCTTCTCTGTCTTCCCTCTTTGCTATCTTTATCAACCCTTTTCAGATTAGAGCCTGAGAGATACAACATTTTCCATTGGCTTCATACTCACACATAGCTCTCCTGTCACCAGAGAAGGCATCTTCAAGTTTCTTAGACACTGGACTTTTCAGGGAGACACTTCTTCCTTCACTTCACATTGATGCTAAGGGAACTATGAGTTACCCAGGGCCCTGGCTCCTGGCAGACACCCAATGAAGGCTCTGCCCTCGCCCCTGGGCACAGTCCCTACAAACTTCTCCAGTAGGTACTTTTCTCTTAATCCACGTCCAGCTGGACTAGATTTCTCCAGTCTTATTCAACATCTCTAGGAGAATCTCATAGCCTGCCATGCTCCACATATCTCTGTGACATAGTGGATTAAAGCCATCTCTGTTCTGCACCCAGGTCTATTCACCAGCAAGGCCTGCAGTAATTGTGTGACACACAGATGTGTCTCCATCTGTGGGCTCCCAGGAACCGGGTCCTCTCACTCCTCCACTAGCTGTGGTTTTCTTGGTAATTTGTGGAGAATGCCAGCATCCCAGCAGAGACCTGCACGTCTGCTGATCCTCCCAAGGCCACCAGAGACCTCCTCTCACTCTGCCCCTACCCCAAAGCTTTCCCAGCTGCTTGTGCTTAGGAGGCAGCAGGACTTTCTTCGCAGAGCGGGACCAGATAGCGACTTTGCCCACTGTAGGGGGCCCTAACCCCTTAGGTGGAAATTCTCTCCCAGCAGCAGATAACACTGAAAACCCCCATTCAATTAGTTCTGCGTGTACTCTTCATTCCCAACCCTGACCAGCTCCCTTCACCCAGTATCTACAAGCTGACCCCTCCCACCAACTTCCTGTGCTGTGACTCACCTTTGCAGTGGACCTCTGACTTGGGCAGCTTTCTCTCTCTACCTGAAAAAGCTTAGGCCCACTCCCTGCTAGCTTTCACCACTGCAACCTTACTACACTCTGTGATAAGATTTATCAGTGATACAAACACTACTTAAACAAAACAAGGAAGCAGCCCTCTGAGAAGGCTGCAGAGGTTGCCTTTGTTTTGCAATGATTAGCTTTCCCCTCTATACCCAGGTTAGCGCCAAGGCCCTCCACAACTACCTCTTGGGGTGGCCTGCTGTAGGTCTGCGTTCACACTGGGGATCTCGCTACGTTCCCTAACTGCCCCAGACTGCACAGGGGATCCTTGGCCACTGTGCATCTTGATTATTCTTACACTTTAGGCTGCTGCAGAATCTACCAAAAAAGCGGACCCTTCCCTTTCATTCTGACTCCGTGGGCCTACAGTGGGGCTGAGGACCCCGCCTTTCTGGCAAATCTAAGTGGCCCTAAGGCAGAAATGGGAGAACCTTCTGTCTTTCCTAGATGGGCCATTCGCCCTGTGATGACCCAAGAGATTTCAATCCTTATGTGTTTCAATTTACACTTTAAAACTCTATTTAAAAGATTAAGCAAAAATACTGAGTGAAATAATTATTAAGTAAATAATCATATTGGGAGAACTTTATGGCAGAGAAAGGGTGTCAGTAGACACTGAAGTTGATGAACCGTATGACAAGGACTAAAATGGCTGCTACAAATATTTGGTATAGTTATTTTAAAAACTTCTAGAATATTTCTTTTATATATAATCTTTTTAACTATGCTGTGGATCCAACCCAAGGCCTTGCACATGCTAGACAAATATTCAGCCACTGAACTACATCCCCAGGCCTTATCATTTTTTAATAAAAACTATATTTTCATTATAGTAAATTTGAAATTTTCATAAAAATAGAAAGAAAGAAATTAAAATTCTGGGAAAGTGTCACTGAGAGGTGGCCACAGCTGACACCCCTTGGACCTGTTCATACTTAATGTCCCCCTCAGCACTCGTCTCTCTCAGGTGGGCATCCTCTCTCCTTCAACTTTTTCTGCATATTTTTACAATGGAAACAGACTTCCTAAATGGTTGGCCACCATTTAAAAGTTTTAAACACTTTTTGCTGCCACTAAATAACTTCCAAAAAGACGATTCTAGAAGTTTAACGATCTACCAACATACAGCAATTGTTATATTAAAATTTAATTTTAAAGGGAATAGAACAATAAAACAAATCAAATCAGTGATAAGACAGTAGAAATTCTACAATAGTTACTGTATTGCATATAGTTGCTTGGTTTTAGGCTTGCAAAGCCAGTCAAACAATACAGTTCCTTTGAATCAACTGGTTGCTCAACATGTTCTTCTCTCCCCTGTCTGTGCACTGGATGGCTCACAGGCAGGGGCTTAGCTTCCTTCCTGGTTCTCCCCATTCTGCACATTGTGAGTCACTGGGTTCTAAGCCCTGGATCTGCCTTGCATAATTACTAAAGGTTCTGTGGCTTCCTTCTCTCCTCAGGGAGGTGGGAATAGTGGCACCTGATTCACGGAATTGAAGAGTAAGTGAGATGATGTACTTAGAACTCTGCCTGGTGCCAGGTAAATACTTGAAAACTTTTGACATCATGAAGCCAAATGCATTACCATATTTAAAGCACTCCTTTACTTTCTGATATTTTATATTCCTTAGAATGCTTATGATTCCCATTGAATCTGATTCCAGAATCAGAAAACTCACATGTGCTATTGAAGGTACAACAGCAACTTACATGCCCGCAAACTCTCATGGCTCATCTGCTTTGGTTTTTTTTTTTTTTTTTTTTTTTTTTTTGAAAGACAATAAAACAAAAGGGGGCAGTACAGAGCAGATCAGAACAGGACAACATAGGCAACACAGTACTTTACATTAAGTCAACTGGACATCAACAGTAGCTAACACCATATCTCTTACTCTACTATAGTTGAGCATAGTTTCAAATACAATAATATCAAACATAACACAATAGTATAAAGCCATGCATAGAGTGAAAGAATTACAGGGCTTTCTGAACTGAATAACAGAAAATGTTCAATGGGTACTGTAATATCTCATTTTTGATAGAAAAGAAAATAAATTTGTTTGAGCTATGACACATATTCAAATTCCAATAAGACACAATGTGATAGAACCAATGGTAGTAGAACAAAAAAAAAGCATGGTAGGACTTCTAAGAAGGATGATATTAAATCAGCAATAGCTGTCACAAGACTCATCTACTTTGGATCTTTGGTTTTTACATTTCATTTGTTACTGTCTTGATCACTACAATCTGACTCCAACAAACACAACCATTCTCTTGTGCCAGGACTCAACAGCTCTGTAGCTGTGAGACCCAGCTCTGGAGTTTTGCTCCTGTGACTGTAGGTAGGAATTAGTCCTTAAATATGGTTTGTCATCTGCGTCTTTTCTGTTTTACTGCCACCAAAGGAAGAATGTGCCTTAAGTCTGAAAAAGAACAGAATTACTAAGTATGAATTTTACCAGCCTCTAAGACAGCAGTGTAAATGATTCTGTTGAAGAGTGGGATGTGTCTTCAGCAACCATGCAAACCGGAAGTCAGCTGGGCCACCCAGACCCTGCTGTACCTCTTGCCTATGTGAATTTTCTGATCTTGTAATTTGGGTTTTACCTTGAATTTTGAACATTAAAACCCTTTCTCTATTTGGAGTTTTCTGACAAGATTATTTGTAAGGTGGGTGTAGAAAGTGCCTGCACGCTTTCTTGTAGAGGACACACTTGCGTGGTGTGACATCCCACAGGACTCACATCTTCTTTTCCACAGTGAGTCACAGGTTGACTTTCCAGTTCTAACTCACCAGGATCCCCCTGGGGGACCTTCAGCTGGGCCACCTCTTTCTCCATGGGGTCTCCTGACCTGTTGGTCAGACACCTTCTCCTGAGCTTTTGAGTCTTACCTGGCCCACGATGACTTATATCCTGGGATCGCCATCTACCTTTATTTTATTTTGGTGATTTTCACATCACTTTTCACCTAATCTCAACAATGCATACTTCCTGTTGAAATATAGCACAGGTAGCTGTGAAAGCTTCTGCAATAATCCACACAGCTAGTGGGATTCTGGCAAGCACCTCGAGGCCCTGCCAAAAGGCCAGCTCTTCTCTGGATCTTCTGCTATTATCATGTTTCCCTAAGTCCACATATAGTCTGCTTACTGATGTCAGGGATGCTTCTGTTTTATCCCAAGGGGAAATCCTTGGTTTTGCAAATCGCACTGTGAGCAGTGGATCTGGGAGAGAATGCCTACCACAAAGAAAACCTATTTCTGGATAATAGGCAGAGGACAGTTTTGCAGATGCCGTTCTCACTAGTCCCACATTGCACAGATTTGTGAAACTGCAAATTAGAAAGAACAGTGCTATCAACTATAGCTATGGCTCCATTTTCCCCAGCTTTTATTTTGGAAAATTACAAACCTATGGAAATTTCAAGCAGAAGAACATGAACACCCATAAAATCTTCATCTAAACTCCTTAACTTTTCACTGGTTTGCAGTGCTGGGGATTGACCCCAGTGCCTCACATGTGCTAGGAAAGAGCTCTGTGTCTAAGCAATGCCCCCATCTCTTAGATTCCCCAATTGTTTTCATCACATTTGCTGTGTCTCTGAACATTTACAAAGTGTGATCAAACAGTATGGTAAGTCTTGAAATTTAAAAAAATTTTGTTGCAATAAAAGACACAGTCCCATGAACTTACTCAAATACCTTCCCTCCCTTTGAGCACATCATTCTCACCACTTTCTGAGCAGCTCTTTAAGTCCTCTTTCCAGAGTGTCATGTGGCTGCCTCGATATCCAGAATCCTTTCAAAATATTGACTATTCATGGTCCTTTGGACTTGGGGGAGAGCTGGCAGTCCCACAAGGCCAGATTTGGCGACTAAGGCGGATGAGGCTGCAGAGCCATGTTTTTATAAGCCTGCTTTTCCACTGGATGGCACTGGGCAGCAGTGTTCAACTTACCTGATAAAGTTACTTATGAAAGAGAACTTACAGAACTGCTTCAGAAAGTGTCGAGAACAATGGGATAAGTG
>PVJX010000597.1:192178-213096 GCA_004027295.1 Dolichotis patagonum | reverse complement strand
TTTTTTTAGACAATTCCTCCCCTTTCACCCCCATAGGGTGCACTGCTTGTTTTGGGTCCCACTGCTTCCCTATATAGAGCATCTCAGTGGACCCTATCTCCTGATCTACTCTGCCTGTGTTTCTCTCTGTTAATATTTCAAGGCCTTCTATACTAGAGATTACAGCCAATCTTCTCTGCCTTATTTCTGCCATTCTGTTTTTCTGCCATTGGTTGTCTATCTTTCTCTTCCACTCCACTGTCTGCCCCGTTCACTGAGGCCTCTCTGCCATTGTTCCTGAAATGTTCATATTCTTGTTCTCTCTTTCTCTAAAATGTCCTTCAGTATTTTTTGTAGGGTTGGATTGGTGGTCACTAATTCTCTCAGTTCCTCTTTGTCATAAAAGCATCTTGTTTCTCCATTAATTTCTAGAGAGAGTTTTGCAAGATACATCAATCTGGGCTGGAGGTTGTTCTCCTTGAGGGCTTGAATGACTTCACTCCACGCTGTTCTTGACCTGATGGTCTGTGTCAAGAAGTTTGCTGCGATTTTGATGGGTTTTCCTTTATAGGTGATCTGTTTCTTTTCTCTGATGACTTTTAATATTCTGTTCTTATATTGAATTTCTGGGATCTTGATTATTATGTGTCTAGATGTAGCTCTGTTTTGGTTGTAGGTGGCTGGAGTTCTGTATGCTTCACATATCTGAATATCATTTCCTTTTGCTATTCCTGGGAAATTTTCCTTAATGATTTCTGTGAATAGCCTTTGCAATTCCTCTGTTTTGACTCCTGCTTCTTCATTCACATGCTTTATTCTTAAGTTATAGATCCTCTTGTCATCCTCTAGCCTTCCAATTGTTACCGCCTGCTCCCTTGTTATTTTTAAGAGATCTTCCCTTTCATGATCACACATTGCAAGCCTCTGTTCAATTTCTGATAGTCTATCTTTGGTTTCTTTCAAGCAGTTTTGCCAGTTTTCTATGGAATCTTTAGTTTCCTGATAATCTCTTTGAATTTGCTTCATGAATTCTAGGTTTTTCTTGTTTTCTTCATTAAACATTTCTCTCCTTTTGTGTTCCTCCATTCTTCTGTCTGTGTCTTCTTGAGAGGTGTCCAGCCTTTCTTTTATTAATCTACTTATCTCTTGTTTAATTTGAATTAATATTTCAGTTTTGATCCTGCTTACAAGGTCCTGAAGATATCTCTTTATGTCTGCTATGGCTGTGTTTGATGTTGCATCTTTGCTGCCCTCAATCTCTTTTGTATTTACCTCTCTTGGGTCAATGTTCTCAGGGTTGGGGGCTGGGGATTTTTCTTATTTCTCCCTCTCGTCATGTTTTTGGTTTCTTCCATACAAGTGTACAACGTAATTCCGAGCCCCTTTTCTTGTGGGTTAAGGCTCCTCTGGAGCACGCAGGCTAGGGGCTTCTGCCCTCTGCCAGCCGCTATCAGAGAGTGAAGTTCAAGCAAGTGCAGTGTACGCTGGCTCCTCTCCTCCAGGCCAGTCAACCTTTGCAGGCCTTCACTGCATCAGTGTGTGGCTGTGCTCAGGGAATTAGTTTGTAGCAACCCACTGGGTCCCAGCCAGGGGCACGGCCCAATCCAAGCAGATTCCACCAATCAAGGGGAGCAACCAACTGAAGCTACTTCCTTATGGAGTTAAGGCTGTCCTGCCCAAATCCAACATGTCTTCCAGTGTGTTTCCCCTTTCCCGTGGGAGGGTCTTACTCCCATCACTCACCGTGTGTTGATGCTGGTCCCTGAGAACTGCTGGGCTCCCCAACCTCTGACTTCAGTGCGGCTGCGGTGTGAATTCATGGTGCCTCTGGGTGGGTCATGTGCAGGGCCGGGTCCGGGTGAGCCACACACAGGGATGTTCAGCTCCATGCTCCGGTCGCTCAAGCCAGTCGCTTCAGCGCAGTTCAGTCGGTCAGGTCGCTCTTGGGCAGGAAGTCGGGCAGCTCGAGGAGGGCGCCGTGCTTGCTGATCTTAGCTTCACTAATGGTAGCCCTGGGACCTCATATTTGAGCAGTTTTTTTAACTTTAGTTTCTTCCTGGGTTGAGAGAGTACACCTCTCTCTGTTTGGGTCTCTCCAGGGTGTTAAATTTTGGCATTTGAGCTGTCTCTCTGAGAGGATCTCTCTCCTGCTACCTACCTGTCCACCATCTTTGGAAACTCCCATCATTCAAATTTTCAACCAAAAATACTTAGCCAAGAACCAAGGACTGAAGTCTGTGGGTGCCCCCTAAGGCTTTCTTCTGGCTGACAATCGTTCAGTACTTTGGGTCCATTGCTTCAATGGCTACTGACAGAGAAACTGTTTTCTTAACTTCATTTTTGGATTGGTCATTGGTGGTATGTAAAAACTGCTCTTGTATGCTGAAATCTTTTTAAAATTTTTAGCAATTGCTCTTGTATTTCCTGAAATCTTGCTGAATTTGTTTATTAGATCTAATTGTCACGTGTTTTTGGAACTTTATATGCAGTAATTTCCCCTAGTTGATAAGTTTACACCTTCAGTATGCCTAGTGGATGACTGAAATTTTTCAGTAATAGAGGTCTCTTGTGCCTCTCTTTGGCATATCCAGGTTTCCATCGGCATTGCTCTTGTGCTTTGGGGGTACTGATAAGCATGATAAAAGTTACATGAACACAAGCATGGTGAGACCTCAGTCGCAGATCTGATAGCTAGGATGGTTGTGAAAAGACCAATAGGCAGGATGTTCCATGGTGTGAATCCTCTGGACATACAGATGACTCAGGTTCCAAGGGGAATGGAGCAGGATGGCATAAGATTTTACCACATAAGGCAGAATGGCGTTACAAGTTGTCTATTTCTGAAATTTTTCGTTTAATTTTTGTAAACCATGATTTTATCAGTCAGCTTTCCCATCACTGGACACATTACTCAGCAGCCACACCAGAAAAAGGGGACATTCAGTTTGGCCCACAGTTTCAGTCCATGGTCAGCTGACTCCAAGGCAGAGGCAGCATGGTTGGAAGGGCCTGGCAAAGCAACGGTGCTTGGTTCATGGTGGCGAAGTAGCAGAGTAGGGAGAGAGTGCTAGAGAGGAGCAGATACAGGACCTCATGTAGTACCCAAAGCCAGGCCTCCAGAACCCACTCCAGGAGTGTGCTTGAGTAATGTGCTACGCTTTCAAAAGATATAATTAAGTTAATAAATCAGGATTAAGGGTCACAGTGGTTGACTGTGGGTAACTGAAATCGTGGAAAGTGAACTGCATGTAAGGGGGCCTTGCACTGTACTGTAACAAGGTCACATCATCTGCTAACAGAGACGGTCTCTTTCTATGTTCTGAATGTCTCTCCCATCTCCTTGAACCTGCCAAGTAACTGGCATTGCTTCCAGCAGGGGCCAGAATAAATGACAACATGATTTGCTAAAAAACATAGCTACTTGCTTCATGTTGTGTTGGACAAGAAAAATAACTCTACTCCTTGTAACGCTTTCACAAACATCCTTCCATTCCCTCACGATCTTACCAGAGGAAGCAGGTTCCATCTAAGGGTGTGGCTGGCTGATAAATCGCCAAGGAATTCTTACATGGAATTCCTAGAACCTCACCAGAGAACAAAGCTCCCATTGTGCAGGTAAAATGGAAAGAACTGATTTTATAGCATGAATCCATTTCTATCACTTTGTAGCTATATAACGTGAGTAAAATAAAAGAGATAACACCCATCTCTATGAGCACCGTGAGCAGGAAGGAAAGCTGACCTGGAAGGCCCGGAACTTCACTGTACTCTCACGTTCCAGATTCCCGCTTTCCACCTCCATTGATCAGAATAAATGATTCTTCCTCGGTTTACTCTCTTGCTCACACGAGAACTGCCAGCAAGAAGACAGTTCCTTTACCTTTCAAGAAAGCCCCCCTTCTTCCTACTTCCATCTCTAAGTCATGAGCAACCCTAGTAATAATCTGTTCTCTAAGAAGAAAAACAAACCAGGACCATGCAGTGTTCTTTTGGTGGTGGTGGTTGTTAGTACTGGGGATCAAACTCATGACTTTGTGCTTGCCAGGCACTGAGCTATATCCCTGGCCTCATGTGGTGTTATTAGGAGTTCAGAGAATCTGCAGGGAGCAAAGTACCACAGAGCAACCAGACCTAAAAACTCAGAACCTGGAGAACCTCAGGCACTCTCTGTGACCCACTTTGAACTAGATGTATTTAAAGAAGTATAGTTCTGATGCAAAGAAAAGTCTAAATCTCCCAAAGAAAAATTAATTTTTAGTGCATAGAACCAACTTTCTGGATCTCTTTCTCTTTCTTCCTCTATTCTCACACCCTACATGTACTCTATAACTTTCTGCTCAACAGATCCCAAAATACCACTCCAGTAGAAGCCCAAAAAAGACTTATCTGTTCCCATTCCCTTTATTATGCAGATCAACTGAACTTACTGGGATATCTTTTTTAAATTTTATTTTTATTTGTCCACATTTGCAGTACATAACGGTCACATTCACTGTTGGGAGCTGGCGTGTGTGTGTGTGTGTGTGCGTGTGTGCGTGTGTGCGTGTGTGTGTGTGACACATCTCCAATCTTTTACTTCCCCTTCCCGCCTCCCCCCACCTCTTGCTCCTGTTCCCTTTTACAGAAGACCCATCTTCCTGTTTCTTATTACCTGTCTTCTATTTTGCTATTTATATTTTGAGTTTCTCATATAAGGAAAACAACCCAGTATTTAAGCTTGCTTCTCTAATTTATTTCACCTAAGTTATATTCTAGAGGTGCCATCCATTTTCTTATAAATGACTCAAGTTCATCTTTCTTGGTGGCAGAGTAGTACTCCATTGTATATAAATACACATTTTATTTGCCTATCCATCTATTAATGAGCATTTAGTCTGCTTCCAAGATTTAACTGCTCTGAGTTGGGCTGAGTGCCCAACTTCTTCTCTTCCTTGCTTATTGGCTTTTTTCCCCTTCCTACTCATTCTCCCCCTCTGCAGTTCAAGATACCCAGAAATCAACTGTGTAAAGTGCACTCCTTCTACTGAGGAACGTGAGAATAATCAGACAGGGAGAGGACCATGTACGTCTTCTTCCACCCTTCTTAATCTCTCCTCTATGTTCTTAAGTAAAAAGTTATCTGAGGAAGGCATGGGTTAGGTTACATTTTAAAATTTTATTTATTCATTCATTTGAAACTTCTTATTATTTACTATGTGTCTTTAAACACTGATAATTCAAACATTTGGAAGAAAATTCCATATCTTACTGTAGCAATCTCATCCCTTCTATTTGTCCTGTTTCTTCCCTTCAAGTTTCTTCTAAGGCATCTCTAAAGGCATCAGCAGTAGCTGACTGATTATGTTATTATGAAGAAGAATTTTCTCCCCTTTGGCACCTCAGGAGAATTCTTCAATTGAAGATGCATGATTTAATTGTAACTAGAATAAGTAGAAAATGACAAAATCATTTGTTACGTGCTACAAATTTTAAATGCTTTAAGGATTGTCTTGGGCTTTATTTACCCTTAATTCTCTACCAAAGCTGCCATGTATTCTCCTTATTTAAGCATAATGTTGGTGCATATCAACTTGACTACTGGGCTAGTGGGTGCCCAGATATTTGACTGAACATTATTCTGGATGTCTGTGAGGATATCTGTCTACGCCTATAATCCCAGCACTCTGGAAGGCTGAGCCAGGAGGATGGTAAATTCAAACAGACCTCGGCCACTTGTCCTTGTCAAGTTAGCAAAACTTTGTCTCAAAATTGAAAAAGCTTGGGGATATAGCTAATTGTGAAAGCCCTGGGTTCAATCCCCAGGGCAAAAAAAGAAAACATGGGTGGGAGGAGTTAGGGGAAATGAACATTTGAATCAGTAGATCAATGGATTTGTTAAAGCAGTTTGATTGATTAGAACAGGACTGACCTGCCTGTGAATAAGAAGGAATTCTGCCTGGCTGACTGCTAAGCTTGTCTTGGGGCTTGAAAAATTGATGCTTCATGGATCTCAAGGGTGCTGGCTTCCACAGTGGGACACGCACGGTTAGCTCTCTGGTTCCCTGGCCTTCAGACTGGGGCTGGAAGTTTACTACCAGCTCCCCTGGGTCTCCAGCTTGCTATCTGCAGATCTTAGGGCTTGTCACCTCCACGATTACTTGGGCCAGTTCCTTATAATATATTACATGTGTACGTAAGTGTCATGATATGTAAATATAATAAATAACTATCTCTTAGTAGTTGTGTTTCTCTGACGAAACCTGACTAATACAGTTGGTAACTATAGGTCTTTCTTTATTTTGTTATCCAACAAAAGCTCTAAAAGAAATTGTTAAAGGCAAAACAATCCCTTCTCTGTCCCTGGAAAAATGATACCAAAAAGCTATGTATTTATGGCTTCAGGTTGGTAGAGACTGGAAAATGTTGAGACTAGATTAAGATTTCTCAGTTTTGGTTGCATATTATAATCTTCTGAGACTTTTTTAAATCACAAGGACAAGGATTTCCTTTCAGATGTAGGAGGGACTCAATCGGCAGGTTGTTTCAAGGCTCCCTAGGTGACTGCAATGGACAGCAGAGATTTAGGTGGTTTCAATGATTTTTAGCGCTTTGGGAAACAAAGGAGCTCATTCCTAGCTTGAGGTTGAAAGAAAGAAAGCTGGTAGCAGATACACTTACATTGGAATTGGACACATTACCCATTATCTTGCTCTAAGTTTTGAAAACTCCTAGCATACTATAGTGGCCATATTTTAATGTAAGTTAAAAGTACAATGAAGGCAATGTTTTTTTTTTTGTTTTTTTGGTTTTTTTTTTGGTACCGGGGATCGAACTCATGACCTCAGGCTTGCAAGGCAGGCACTTACGCCACTGAGCTAAATCCCCAGCCCGAAGGCAATGTTTTGGTGACTTTTTATTCACTAATCTTGTTTTCTTTGCCCCTCCCCCTTATGCATCTGGCTTTGTGTTGGGGGGGATACAAAATTGAACCAGTAATTAACATTTTCCAATATACAATGTACTACATAGATTTTTTTTAAAAAAGGAAGTCACCAAAGAGGATTAGTCACCAAGTTCCATTATCTATAAAAGTAATTTACTCCAAAGCATGACTAAATTCTTGGAAAAATTTCTCATGCAGTGTTTAGAACACACAGAGCACTTCTCAGTGAAACAATAGCAGAGAGAGAGAGAGAGAAAGAGAGAGAGAGAGAGAAGAGATATTGAGAAAGATGAGGTGGAGTGGAAAG
This sequence comes from Dolichotis patagonum, assembly GCA_004027295.1. NCBI lineage: Eukaryota > Metazoa > Chordata > Mammalia > Rodentia > Caviidae > Dolichotis > Dolichotis patagonum. Next base: position 205,888 of record PVJX010000597.1, on the reverse strand, counting down.
AGAGAGGGAGAGGGAGAGAAAGGCTAGCAGAGAAAGAGATGGACGGTTATAGTTCTTGAGAGGCCATTAAGGTTCAATTCCCTTGCCGTATACCTCTCTCCATTCACTCAGCCCCTGTAAATGACTTTTCTGATTTACAGAGCAGAGGAGGGGCTCTTCATTTCCTGTGTATTATTCCATTACTTACTAATATCTGAAACTGGACTGAGAGATGGTGTACGCTGGATGGGAGGAGGACAGAAGAAGTTGTAATTGTATGAATTTATTCTTTTAGCTACATGCTTTGTTTTGCCAGTGAACTCATTTTATTGATATCTTACATGATGGGAAAAACTACAGTAATTTATTATAATTATGAGAGTGGGAAAAGCAATTTCCAAAAAATTGAGTGCTAAAGACATCTTAGGGTGGATCACTTTTTAAAATATATAAAGAATCAAAAATCTGAACAAATACCCATGGCCATGACCTTCTTGGGCTATTCCTCAGCTAATGCTCCCAGGTCCCAGGCAGGGGTGGTTCTCAACTGTTCCTGTTTGAATTATCAAAGCTCAGCCAAAGACAGGAGTCACATTTTAAAATGGCTTAGGAAGAAAGGCTGGTGGGTTGACAAAGCTGTGTATCTTGTAATTAATCACACTAACTTATATTTGGACAAATAAAAATTCGTTGGCTACACGTTAAAAATCACCATTTCATGGGATTAGTACTTCACGAGAGGAAAGGAACCAGCGTGTGATTGATTAGCTAGGCTTCAAGGGGATGAAGCCAATTGGCTTTGGGTCAGGAACACTTTGCTAGTGCATATTTTGCTTTTTACCCTTCTGGGTTTTCTTTACCAGGACTTTACAATTCAAGAAGTCATTTTTTAGATGTCTATTCTAAAGTGCAAGCACTGTTTCTTTTGTATAGAATATATCGTGTTATTTTTATACAAACACAAAATGTCTCAAAATCACCATTAAGCACTCATCCAGTATTTTTTCTCCATTGTACTTTATCTTAATTAATAAAACATTGACTTTTTCTGTTCACTGTGCCTGGCTGCTAAAATGACCCATGATTGGTCTAGGTCCCTTATGATACAACTATAACCCCTTTTGGTAAATATTTTCCCAGCTTCCCTTTCAGTTAGTTGTGACCATGGACCAGTTTAAGCCAATCAGATATAACAGGGGCTCCCCAGGGTTTTTCTGGATAATATTATGCTTTCTGACAAAAGAGACACACATTTAAGGAGATTTTTTTCCCTAGGGCACTTCTTGTATTCTCCTGTCTGTGCTATTGATGATAGCACTTGAGCTGAAACTTGTGACCCTCATCCATGAGGTAGCTACCATGATGGAAAATGAAGATGATTTCAGTGATATCGTCCAGAGCCCTGACATTGGTGAGCCACCCACCAAGTCCTGGGGTGCTTACAAGATTCTTGTTCGGTGAACAATAATATCCTTTTGACTTAAAACAATGTTTTGGACTTTTTTAATACTTACAACCTAAATCATTGTCACCAATATAATTGCTTTCCTTTCAGGACATAGGTTTGTTACCTAGTCATGTTACTGTGGAGTTTCCTTCAGCTTGTCTTTCTTGGTTTATTAATCCAGTTTTACACAGTTTTTAAACATTTGATAACCTCATGAAAACAAATTAAGTTTCTTTCCATGAAATCTAATAATTCTTAAACTGTGAACTAGCCTTATATTAACCATCAACACTCAATATTAGTCATTTATAGTTAGGTACCTTGACAAGTATTTCTTATCTGGAAGGTTGGTACTATAAATATAGCCATGTATTATTTCTATGTTGATGAATGGATATTGATGTTCATTTGTTCTAAAAAGCTAATCTTTTATTGAACTTCAAATTTTACAGAGTGCTTTTACATGTATTAGTTCTATTGATTGTCACAACACCATGCAGCAGATATTATTTTTAGCTCTGTTTTATAGATAAGAATAATAAGACTGAGGAAAATTAAGTGAATTTCTCCTACTGATTAAATTAATAACTACAAGTACCTGGATGTAAATCAAAGCCTATATTCTTCCCCCAATACCAAGCCATGAAGAATAGTCACTTGAAAAGCTCTGAGACTCTTGATTTCAATCTTCAACCCCCAAATCTGCATTTTTCATAAATGATATTAAACTTCCTAGAACTTAAAACACATGATTTATTTACCATCTCCATAATAAACCGTTACATAACAATAGAAAGTAATGTGAGTTTCAGTAGAACGTTCTGTCTTGGTTACTTTTCTCATTGCTGACACAAAATACTTCACCCCAAAAATGAGGGAAGGAAAGGTTTATTTAGCTTATAGTTTGTGTTGGTTTCAGTCCATCCTCAGCTGGCTCTAAGGCAGGTTGGCCTGGCTAAGGGGTCCTTGTTCATGGCAGCTGCAAGTGACAAGAGTAAATAGGGTAAAAAGGGAAAAACATCCCTCCTTCCCTCCCTTATGTCATATGCCAGCTCCCCACCCCTGGGTGGGTGCAGCACTCATATCACCAATTCCAGCACTAGACAATGAACCAATCAGAAATGCTAGACCCAGCCACCTCCATGACTGTGTGAGGCTTGTGGGGGACCATCCAAAAAATACCGTAACACTGGCTTAATGCATATTTTGAATGGCTGTGAAAGAGCCTCAGAACGATATGTAGAAGTACTCCTACTGGCCTTCCACATATTATAATTATAATTAATTTCTCTTACATATTATAATGAATATGTAAGCTCACCCAGGAGGAAGACCCTGTCTTAGCTGATGTGGCACAGTGCCTGCCACATGGTCAGTCTCTCTATTTTGTAAATAAGTGAGTTACTGATATAAGCATAATCATAAACCCAGGAACACTCATCTTTTCTCTCTTAAGCTATGTGGTCTATTTTCTCCAAACATGACTTTGGATACCCACGGATCTCTGCAATTTAAAGGAAGAAGCATTATAAGCAGCAACAAAATGGAGTTTTGGCACACTTACTCCTTCCTGAACTGAAGGAAATATCCAAAAACAAGAGCAAAGCAATTAGATTTTTCAGTAGTAATGGAGATTTCTAGAAGTAGCTTATCCATCTTCCATTGGGAACTGTCTCCTTTCTAATCGCTTTTCTTGGTTGGGAAACATCCCTGCTAGAGTCTAGTGTGCACTTTTGGTTTTTAATATTGCAATCACATCACCACAGGTAGTGAAGGAAAACAACTGGATTGCGGAAAGCTATACACCTATTAAAGTCTCAACAGAGTGAAATTATAGTTCAGATCATCTTAATTTTCTGTGGAAGTTTTTTAAAAGATTTTTTAAAAAAAAACTGGAAATCTATATTCCTGGTGTTTTTGAAATGCGCTTCCATTTCCACTGAACTTAGTTGCTCTAATAAAGGAAAGAAGCTCGCAGTTAGAGTCCGAAATGTGTGGGAGCCATCACTAAGAAAAACAAGGTTGTCCTGAAGGGAACATAAAAAATGCTCATATTTGGATTTTAGTTTTTTATAATTATTCTTTTTTCTCTTTTTTTAAAAAAAAAAACAAAACAAAAAGGATAGAAATGATAGAGAATTTCAAAAAATAGTTGGAAACTAACACTAATTAATATATTGTATATTGTTATCTCAGAAATAGTTGTTCAGATTACAAGATTTAGGCATGAAAATATGATCAAACAATCAAATGATGAACGCACAAACTGTTCTTTTTGATGAACTTTCAGAGCTTAGTAGTATAGTTATCTATCTTTATACATATACAAACAGGCACACACACACATATATGTATACCTATATATTTTTAACAGTCCGGTCAACTTTATTTGGTGATCAAATTGTTTTCAGAATGAAGGATGAAGGGAAAATAAATGATCCGTGAAAAATTTTAGGCATTAAATATACTGAATTAATTTTGCAAATATCAGCCAACTAGAAAGCCCATGAGAACTAAAATATAGGTCTTTCCATGATCCAAAGAAGACATAGAATACAGCAGTCATCACAATGCCAAAAAAGTGAATCTTATCATTCATGGTAGCACACAAGAAAATTTAGGAAAATATATACTGCTGTTAATGTGATATGCACCAATATCTGTATTACTGGGAAGGAAATTCTTGAGAAGGAATAGGGCTGCGAAAATAAATGTTCCTGCTCCATAATAGTATGAATCTGATAGGCTCCAAGCTATTTATGCTCAATAATATGTCATGCTCCCACAGTTGAGTGCTGAATGAATTTACTGAAAGCTAAACTTATTGGTGTTTTATGTCTTCTCGTGGCCTCTGCCATATTTTATTTCTCTTCATTATGAAATAGCTAAGTAGAATGCTGGAAAGTCAGATGGAGACTTGCTTGTGGAGAAAGCAAAAGAGAGAGAGTTTTATCCATTTTTTCATCCACATCTTCATTTCTGGGCATCCTTCACCGTGCAGTTATTTAAAGAACCAATTTAAATAAAAATATATAAAAGGTAAACTATTTAGAACTTCATAACAATTATTCAGTAATTGCTACAGGGAAAAAGTTTCAGTCACCATTTGGATGTCAAGGTATGGTTTCCAATTTTAACGCTTTCTTTAAATGCAAATCTTTAAGTGGAACCAGAACATATAAAATACTCAAGCTTGTCATGGTGGCACGTACCTGTAATCCCAGCACTTGTGAGGCTGAGGCAGGAGTTCAAGGCCAGCCTGGGCCACAAAGAGAATTCAAGGTTCTCCTGAACTATATAGACATCTATATAGAACTATATAGAAAAAACTGTATATATATATGTAATCTCAAAATAGTTGAAGACAGTAAAAACAACCAACTCTTTTCCCCCAAAGTATTCTTAAATTAGCACCTCCAGAAACCCCTGCATCTCCCAGAAAAACAGCTGGAACTAGGCATTCCTTGCGGTCCTGTTGCCAGAGCCATCGTCTATGGAGAAGCAGTGTTGCTCTACTGGCCTCCATTCCATCACTAACAAAATGAGCACTTTGTTCAGAGTCTTGATACTAATTTTTTAATTCTGATTTCTAAATATAATTACTCACATTAAGATATTGCAAAGAAATCTCCTGGGAGTAAAATCTGAAGAAAGGCTCCCATGGTTTGCATTAGCATAAGTTTGTCTGAAACATGATGCACCTATTTGTTCTTGAAAAATACAATAAAAACCATCTGAAGCCCCAGGGTCATATCTCAGGCCCTACAATTGGTGTGTTTCACTTTCCGCTTAAACCTCACTCAACATCACACAGTCAGGTATCTGTCTGCAGTCCTCAGATTTTAAGGCCCTTAAGATTACATGTGTCATATTTTCAGTGTCACATTAGCAAGTAGGCAAGAGTCTCCTTTCCATCGGGAAGAACCGAATGACCAAGTACACAATCATCTTGGTCAAGTTACAACATGGTAAACTACATTTTTATTCTAAAGAGTGTACCTTCACCTGGCGGTCTCACAAGCTGAATTTTTGTTTTCCTGCACAGCTGTTCTGTATTCTATTCTATCTAACTCTGTTGGACAGCATTTGCATATGAATAACGGTGCAGATACCTCTGGTATAATTGGAAAGGCTGTGAGTGCAGTGGAAATTTAAGGGCAGTGATAACGTGATTGCCCGAGTAATCAGAGAAAGTGATTACCAGGTAGGAGCTATTCAGGAGCTATGAGGTGGGCGGAAACCTGGACAGAAGGACCCCAAAAATCCCCATCCCAAGCAGCTCTGAGGTTCAGTTCCAGGCAAAGACACCCAGGTGGAGGACATTACTGAGGAAGGGTAAAGGAAAGTGTCTTAGTTTTTACTCATCGCTGAGACAAAATACCTGATGCCCAAAGTTGGGAAAGGGAAGGTTTATTTCTTACAGTTTTTGGAGGGTTCAGTCCATATTCAGTTGTCTCCAAGGCAGGGTGGCATGGCGGGGCCGCAGTTAATGGTGGCTGCAAACAGCAAGAGAGAGCGACACGCCTTCTTCCTGCCATTACATCACATCCTGGCTCCACCCCCTAAGAGGATGTAGCACTGACACCATCAATCCAAGCACTAGAAAATGAACCAGTCACAAATGTACAATGCAAATACATGAGGCCTGGGGGCCACCGACATAAACCATGACAGAAGGGCTTTCTGAAGCTAAGAGCTGGACCTGGTGACCTCGGGACCCCAGGAAGGCCCACACTGCTGAAACAGGACTTCAGAGAGACCACACTTGACCTCTGCTGCAGACACACGTGGCCACAGCACCTAAAGGCTCCTACAAGACAGGGTGGCCACCAATCAGGTGAGACTGTCACATCAGGTGAGAGGTAAGCAGTAATTTCCACAGTTCTGACCCATCGCCCAAATTCTGTGACTTTCTTGATTAAAAAAAAATTTTGATCTTTCACAAGACATAAGCACATAGAAGCAGAAGCAGAATAATTGAGAGTACATAGCAGCTCACTGCAGATGTGAGTGATCTTTAAAATGATGGCAGTTTGAAGATCCTGAAGTCCAGTCTCTGTATCAGGTGGAAAAGGGAACTGAGTCCGCAGTGACTGGCCTCGGGTGGTCAGATGAGTGTGACGATTCTGGATGCTGGGTTTCCGTCTCTTCCATCACACATGTGGGCTCTGAGCCATTTAACTTTTGTGCTGATCTGCACATTGGAGATAATAGATGCCACTTAACTGGATAGATCTGTGTGAACAAAAGGAACTGCAGATTTGAGACAACTGTGCATATAATTCTGTTTCCCAAGTTGCTAAAAATATTCTAATGAAAAATACAAATAATTGAATCCTGGCCATTTTATTGGAGAAGTTTTTCTTTTTAAATATATGATTTCCTTATTCTCCATTTTACTTCCCTAAGCTCTCCATAAATGAAGATAGTGTGCTCATCTCCAGGGGACAGCCCTAATAAATAATTTAGTAGATAAATAGAACAAAGAGAGAGAAAAGTGATCAAACTTACTATCACTGATAATAATTTCTCATATCCAGAGAAGAAAGCAGCATCTCTCATGTACAATTTGTGCCAAAAATGCTTACCTGAAATCCAGCATGTAGGTAAATAACTTAGAGCATCCTACAAAATACCAAATCTGAATGCTTTAAAAGTATTAGTGTCAGCACCCGCCCTTCTGCCCGGCATGCCTGGGATGTCTTACACTGCTGCCATAGGCCTACCCTTCGGCCCAGCACTCCTGGGTCGCTTTGGACTGCTGCCACGGGCCTACCCCTTGGCCAGGCATGGCTGGGTCATGTTGGACTGCTGCCATGGGCCCACCCCTTGGCCAGGAACATGTGGGATACCCCTGGCATGACTGAGCCACCTTGGACCGCTGCCTCAGGCCCACCTCTCGGCCCAGCATGCCTGGGATGTCCCTGACCGCTGCCATGAGCCTGCCCCTTGGGAAAGCCATCCAGCTCCTGGACCTAGTGCTGCAGTTGATCTTTGGATCCAGCCCCTTCTCCCAGAACCTTGGACTACAGCAGATTACCATGATAGCTGGATGGGAGACTCAGGAATCCCTCACCCAAACAGAAGACCTCAGCAGGTTCCAGTCAGTGTGGTTAGTTTGCCCCAAAAATAGAGGGCTGCAGTGGGTAAATAGGAGTGGAAGTGAAGTTTCCTCCAACTATAAGACCTTGATGAACCTGGCAAGAGAGTGGGTAATCCCCTCCTCCACACAGGGAACATCAGACAGGTTGAGAAGTGTGCCAATAAGGCCTCCCCCAACTTAGAGAAAATTAAAAGAGCTTATGAGACCCCCAGTGACACAGTAGGGCCTCAGCTGACACAAACACTATAGACAGGGAGATCTGGTGACCTGCAACAACCTGAAGACATAGCAACATCAGGAACTAAGAGTTGACCTACATCAATACTTCTACGCTAGTTAGCCCAGAAAAAATACAGGACTCATCCAATAGGCCCTGTAGGAGGAATTCAGGAGACTGGCTCTCCTCTTCATTGTGGTACCCAGCAATTGGACAAATATCAACCACACAATAGGACCCTAAGATTCACACTACAGACAGTTGAGACTGTTGGGATTGAAAGACCAAACATTTACCCAAAAGGTGAAAATGACAAAATGAAAAGGCAAAATGCAGTCTCAAACATCTAGTCCATCAGGAGCAAGTACAGGAGACAATGAAATAGAAGACTTTAAAAGTCATACACCAGAAATCTCTGAAAAGATAGCAAATGAAGTAAAGAAACAAATCCATGATACTACAGAGGAAATCAAATTAGAAATAATGTCTTATGTAAAGACAGAAATAACAACCTTAGTAAATGAGTTGCTCAACATAGCTAGAGAAGAAATAGATACAAAAAATACAGGAGCATGGGCAATTGATTGAAACTTTGAATGAACAATGTAGAATAAAGCAGAATCCATGAAACAAATTCAAAGAAACATCCAAGAAACAAAAAATTCTATTGAAAGTTGGCAAAACTGTTTAAATGAAGCTGAGGATAAAATTTCAGACCTTAAGGACAGGATCGCAGATAGTGATTATGAAAACAACAACGCAGCATGAAATGACAATCCAGCAGCTTCAAGATGATGACAAAAGAAACAATATAAGAGTGATAGGCATCAGTGAAGGTGCAGGAGTCAATGCAAATGACATAACTAAACTATTCACGGAAGTAATTTCTCAGAAAATTTCCCAAACATAGGGGAAAAAAATCTGATATACAAATAAGTGAGGTATGCAGAACAACAAACAGTCACAACCAACATAAATCTACACCCAGACATATAATAACTAAGATCACAGACATACAGAATACTAAAAGCTATTAGAGAAAAGACACAACTCACCTATCAAGGAAAGCCCATTAGAATCACAGCAGACTTTTCAGCATAAACCTTCAGGTTAAGAAGAGCTTGGAGTGAAGTATTTCAAGCCCTAAAAGAAAACAACTTTCAACCTAGACTGACGTACCCAGAAAAACTGTCTTTCAAATTTAATGGAGAAATAAGATACTTCCATGACAAAGAACAACTGAAGAAATTCATGTCCACCAAAGCAACACTAGAAAGAGTACTGAAAGACATTCTAGATAGAGATTAAAATGACAACAATCTCCAGAACAACAACAGAAAGAAACCATCAGTCTGACAAGAAATTAAACAAGGGAGAAAAGCAGGAAACCGACAATAGGAAAACAACATGGCAAAGTCAAGCCAGTAGATATCAGTGATATCCATAAATTTAAATGGGCTCAACTCACCTATCAAAAGAAACAAGTTGACAGAATGGATCAAGAAACAGGATCCCACAATATGCTGTATACAAGAAACTTGTCTGACTCAAAAAGAAACTCATAGGTTAAAGACAAAGAATGGAAAACAGTATTCCATGTAACAGGAACCCAGAAAAAAGCAGGGGTAGCTATTCTGTTTTCAGACAAAGTGAACTTCAAACCTAAAAGGATTCAAAGAGATAAAGAATGCCACTACATACCTGTAAGTGGAAAACTACAAGAGGAAAAACTAACAATTATAAATATATATGCACCAAACACAGGAGCACCCAACTATATAAGACAAATACTAATGGACATGAAAGACCAAATACACAAGAACACAATTGTAATAGGAGACCTTACCACCCCACTGTCACAAAGAGATAGATCAACTAGACAAAAAGTCAGCAAAGAAATAACAGAACTGAATCATACCTGTGAGTGGATGGACTTAGTGGATGTTTACAGAGTGTTCCACCCAACCACATCAGAATATACATTCTTCTCAGCTGCACATGGGACATTCTCCAAAATAGACCATATATTAACCCATAAAGCATTCTTAGCTAAACGCAAAGAGAGTGCAATTATCCCATGCATAAGATCTGATCATAGCACACTAAATTTGGAAATCAATGGCAAAAAACTGCAAACCTGCATAAATATATGGAAATTAAATAACAACCTTCTGAATAACCAGTGGGTTACTGATGAAATTAAAGAAGAAATAAAACAATAGCTACAATACAATGAAAATATAGATACAACATACCATAACCTATGAGACACAATGAAAGCAGTCCTAAGAGGGAAATATATAGCAATAAATAGGCACATCAAGAAAATGGAACAAACACAAATAAATAACCTAATGCTACATCTCAGGCTTTTAAAAAAGGAAGAGCAAGTGAAACCAAAAGCTCATAGAAGAAAGGAAATTGTAAAGATTGAAACAGAAATTAATGCAATTGAAACTAAAAAAATACAAAGAATTAATGAACCAAAGTGCTGGTTTTTTGAGAGAATAAGCAAAATTGGTAAACCTCTGGCCAACCTTATCAAGAAAAAGAAAGAAAAAACTCAAATCAATGCAATAAGGACTAAAAAGAAGGATGTTACTACAGATCTCAGTGAAATTCAAAAGATCATGAACACCTGCTTTGAAAATCTCTACTGACATAGGGTGGAAAACACAGAGGAAATGGACAGATTTCTAGGAACATATGAACCACCAAAGCTCAACCAAGAAGATATAGAAATTTTGAATAATCCAATATCAGCTACTGAAATTGAAACATGATTAAAAACTTACAACAAAGAAAAGCCCAGGTCCTGATGGAGTCATGGCTGAATTCTATAAGACATTTAAAGATTTAACGCCAATACTCCTTAAACTCTTCAATGAAATTGAAAGAGAATTAGTCCTCTCTAACTCATTCTTGGAGGCAAGTATCACTCTGATACCAAAACCAGAGAAAGACCCAACCAAAAATGAGAACTATAGGCCTATCTCACTAATGAACATTGATGCAAAGATTCTCAATAAAATATTGGCAAATAGAGTGCAGCAAATCATCAAGAAGATTATACATCATGACAAAGTGGGATTTATTCCAGGAATGCAGGGATGGTTCAATATATGCAAATCAACAAATGTAATACACCACATCAACAGAACCAAAAACAAAAACCACATGATCATCTCAATAGATGCAGAAAAAGCTTTCAATAAAGTCCAACACCTTTTCATGATAAAAACCCTACAGAAACTCGGAATAGAAGGTATGTACCTCAATCTCATAAAGGCCATCTATGACAAACCAACAGCCTATGTTATACTAAATGGACAAAAACTGAAAGCCTTCACTCTAAAATCAGGAACAAGACAAGGATGTCCACTATCACCACTCCTGTTCAATATAGTTCTGGAAATATTAGCCAGAGCAATCAGACAAGAGGGAGAAATAAAAGGAATAAAAATAAGAAAAGAAGAGGTTAAATTATCATTATTTGCAGATGACATAATACTCTACATAGAAGACCCCAAAAACTCCATTAAAAGACTACTAGAGGTAATAAACAAATTCAGCAGTGTAGCTGGATACAAAGTCAATGCTCAAAAATCAATAACATTCCTGTACACAAACAAAAAAACTCCATGAGAGAGAAATAATGTAAATATCAACTTTCACAATAGCATCTTTAAAAAAAAGAAATATTTAGGAATTAACCTAACCAAGAATGTAAAAGACCTGTGTGCTGAAAATTACACTACTCTAAAAAAGGAGACTGAAGAGGATATTAGAAAATGGAAGGATATTCCTTGCTTGGTTATGGCCATGGCTATAGCTATGGCTATGGCTTGGTTATGGTCTTGGCTATGGCCATACTCCCAACTGTTATACACATTCAATGCAATCCCAATCAAAATACCATTAACATACCTTACAGATCTAGAGAAAATATTCCTAAAATTCATCTGGAAACAGAAGAAACCTAGAATAGCAAAGGCAATTCTGGGCAACAAAGGCAAAACAGGAGGCATTTCAATTCCTGACTTGAAACTACACTACAAAGCCACAGTAATAAAATCAGCAAGGTACTGGCAAAGAAATAGGCCTGAGGATCAATGGAACAGATTAGAAGATATAACATGTCTACAAAGACACTCAGCCATCTTATATTTGACAAAGGGGTTAAACATGTTCACTGGAAAAAAGATAGCCTCTTTAATAAGTTGTGTTGGAAAAATTGGTTTTCCACATGTCAAAGACTGAAAATAGACCTATGCCTATCTCCATACACTAAACTAAAGTCAAAATGGATCAAAGATCCAAATATTAAAACAGAAACACTAAATCTACCAGAAGACAAAGTAGGTAAAAGCATTGGAGACATAGGGGTAGGGAGAGAATTCATGAATAAAAGGCAAACTGCATGGGAAATACTTCAAAGACTCAGCAACTGGGATCTCATATTACTAAAAAGTTTTTGCACTTCAAAAGAAATCACCAACGAAGTGAAAAGAAAACCCACAGAATGGGAAAGAATTTTAGCCAAAAATCCCTCAGACAAAGGACTTATATCCAGAACATATAAAGAATTGAAAAATATCAAGCCCCCAAATTCAAAGATCCTCTCCAAAAATGGGCATCTGAGATGAACACACAGTCCTCAGATGAAGATATATAAATGGCAAATAAATACATGAAGAAATGTTCACCATCACTGGTCATTCGAGAAATGCAAATTAAAACAGCACTGAGATTTCATCTTACCCTGGAAAGAATGGCTGCCATCAAGAAAACAACTGATAACAAATATTAGCAAGGATGCAGGGAAAAAGGAACACTTCTCCACTGTTGGTGGGAGTGTAGACTGGTGCAACCACTGTGGAAATCAGTATGGAGCTTCCTCAAAAAACTAGGATTGGAAGCTCCATTCAATCCAGCTATTCCCCTCCTGGGTATTTTCCCAGAAAAACTGAAAAGGTCATGTCACAGTGATATATGTGCACCCATGTTCATAGAAGCACAGCTTGTGATAGCTAAATCTTGGAAACAACCAAAAGGCTCCTCAACTGCAGAATGGGTGAAAAAAAATATAGTATTTTTATACAGTGGAATACTACTCAGCTATAAAAAAGGATGATCTTGAGGCCTTTATAGGTAAATAGAGGCAACTTGAGAATATCCTCATTAGTGAAATAAACAAGACTCACATTAGTAAATATCACACTGTCTCTCTAGTGTAAAAAAATAATAAGAACTGACAGAATAATTAGATCCAAAAAGTATAATAGATATTGTAAAAGTGAAAGGGAAGGAAATTGCTCTAAAGGATATAATGGTATGTATAGTGTATTAGATAGATAACCACATTACTAAATTTCTGGTAGATCATTGAACAGAAAGGTTTGCACTGTCAGTGTTTGAGTGTCTAGCCACTTTTTATGCTTTGATTTTGTAACTTTAACAACGATTGTTAAGATGACAATATGTGATCCGCGCCATGCTGGAACTTAGGGCACCAAGCCAACCAGTAAGCAGCCTGCTGCCCTGGGAAGTGACTGTGGTCTGGCAAGCCGCGGCCACCCCAGGGCGGGGAAACCAGAAGCAAGAGCGTTTCCTGAGATCCGCGCCATGCTGGAACTTAGGGTGCCGAGCCAACCAGTAAGCAGCCTGCTGCCTACCGGGGTGTGGGCTTAGAATCAAACATACCACATTCCCCCCCATCCCCCGTTAACAATTGGGATCCAGGGATCTGGGTATCTCTTAGTAGATGACCATATTTGGTACAGCAAGTCGGGGGAGTTTCCTTCTACTATCTCTGAAGGCAGATATTTTTATCGCCGTTTTGCTTTGTCCTGATTAACGGTGTTGCTCTATTCAATACTCTGTGTTGATGTGTTCTATAATGTGTATTTCTTTGATTTTGCTGTACCTAGTAGAAGAACAACTATTGTGAAGACAACGAGATAT
>PVJX010000597.1:128731-192078 GCA_004027295.1 Dolichotis patagonum | reverse complement strand
GTCAACTAGTGATTTATGGGGTTTTTTTTTGAGGTTTTGTATTGTTTCTACCCTTTTTTCTGTATTGCTTTTTTCTCTTTAAATAAAATTTTAAAAAAAGAAAAAAAAAAGATGACAATATATTATGTATCCACTAGTGATTTTATGTTAATTTTTTAAATTCTGTATTCTACTTTTTTCTATTTTGTTTTTTTAATTTTCTTTTCTTTCTCTCTTTAAATAATAAATAAATAAAAGTATTAGTGCCATGAAAGTTTTGGAAAGGGTGCATGAACTGTTTTAGACTAAAAGAGACTAAAGATACTGAACAGTCAATTCAGTGCTCCATTCTTAATCATCTACAGGTAAGAAAAAAGTAACTGATGATCAGAATGGAGCGCTCGGGGAAATCTGAGTACAGACCATAAATGCGATGATGTGATTACCTCAGTGTACATTCCTGGAGTCTGGCAGTGCAGCAGGGTGGGACAGTATCCTTATTCTCAGGGGCTCCATGTGTGAGGATGAAGCAGTGGTACAATGACACCTACAGCTTACTTTCTGGTTGTTCCTCCAGGAAAAGTGTGGGGTATATTTTCATGTGGGGGAAGGCAGAGCATCCATTGAAAGATGTTGACAGTTGGTAATTCAAGGATACAATTCTCACTGCCCTTGAAGTTTTTCAAAATAAAAGTTAGGGAGAATAATTGAAAGCTCTGTGGGTTATCGTGTTCCATACAAAGGATACATTACAAATGAATAAAATAAAAACCTTTATATCCTGTGCAGTAAATTATTACTGGCCCTGGACAAGCATCAGTTAACATGACAAAGCCCTATGTAACACTTGCTCAAATGCTAAATAAGTGACAGGGTTAGTTGTGTGTGTGTTTCCCAAGCGAGTCTCTCTCCAGTAATTCCTGGGTTCAACTTTAGTAACCACACATCATAAATGTTGTGGTTGAGATCATCTAACTTCTAGAACTACAGAATATGGAGGATCTGTAGTCACTAACAATTAGAACAAAACCCAACTAGGCCTACTTTTAGCATGTTTTCTGTCCCCAAACCAAAAAGTTCTCCTTTTCTAATTAGAAATAGAATAATCTGACATCCATGCTCCAGCATGCAATGCTGTGTGTGTGTTTCATAAACAAAGGAAGGGATTCACGTGCCTGCCAGTTTGGGCTGATCAAGAAGTTGCTCCAGAGAAGATGATGATGGAACCAGTAGAGGAGGAAGGAGGCAAAAGAAAGAAGCCTTGGCAAATGTGGCAGCCAAAAGATGCAAAGCAGCTGCCAGCTAATCAATTTATCTAAAACATAAAATGATATTTATTATTCCCAGAGTGCCTGCATGGGTTTTTCCTGCTCCCCACCTCCTTTATAATTCCTGCCATTTTGCCTTTATACATTGACAATAATCTGATGATGGTTTTTTTTATATATGACTCAAATATTTTGATACTGCTAATGAGTTAAGTATTTGTGGGTTATTTTTTGACAAGAATTATCATGGTTGTCTTAGAGCAGAAAAATCAAGACTCACCCTTTGGAGCAGGGACAGAGACTGATGCCAGATTTCCTCCAAATGAAGAGCTTTTCAGAATCTTGTGGACATCAACAAGAACAACAGCGACAAGAAAAAGAAGGCAGAGAGAAAGTTTGCTGGGTAGGTAGTTGTTAGTGTCTGCTACCAGGACAGAAATCAACTCTGATGATCTGTAAGTCAATCATTTGTAAGGCATTAAGAGGTGAAGGTTGGAGGAGAAAAATGATATTGGTGAATTTGGCTTATATGGCTGGGCAACTATGTACTATGAGGCAGGGAACACAATACAGGCAGCAGACTTGGGAATAAGATAAGCTATGATTTAATTAAATTGAATTTGAGGTGTCATTGGAACCTTGACATATCAATATGCAGCAAATATTTGAAATTTTAAATAGAGCATTGGACTGGCTGTGTAGAGATGTAAGAGTCATCATGGTCAATATTAACACTGGGTTATGGTCGGATCAGCCAAGGGGAGGGACATGGACAGAAGAGAAACCTACAGGGAAGACAGAAAGGGAGACAAGGAAGGTTTCAGGGCAGCTGGAGGATGTGTCTGCCAGCCTCCCCTTACTGGAACAATATACCTGACACCTGTAATTTAGAGGGGAAGGGGGTTAACTTGGCTCATGGGTACAGAGCTTTTGGCCTTTTTTAGGCCAGTTCTGGTTCCAAGACTCAACCACCATAGTGGAAGGACACACAGAGCAAAAGTGCTCGATTCATGACACCCACAAAGCAGAGAGACAGGGTAAGAGCCAAAGAGGAGAGGCCAGGGACCACAGAGAGTCCCCGAGGCCATGCCCCACCCAGACACACCCATGAATGTGCTTTTCTAGTCTCCTGGGTATCTCCCAACCCAACCACATTGATAGGACAAAGCATCACAAGCAGTGTCTTGGAAGTCAGAAAAGATAGTGGGGTAAAGTGAAAGATACTGTCCAATAAAAGAGAGATCCAGCTAGCTTCCGCCTAAAGCCTAAAGATGTCATTGGATTTGCCAATAGGAAACTGGTGACCCAGAAGAAGTGGAATGTGAAAGCTGCAAACAGAGACTGGAATAGAAGGCAAGGAAGGGAAGAAAGTGATGTAAAACAACATTTTTTGCCTTTTTGGCAAAAAGGAAAATGCAAATATTTTAAGTTAAGAGTAAAGGCCTACAAAAGGCCAAAAGCTCTGTACCCATGAGCCAAGTTAACCCCCTTCCCCTCTAAATTACAGGTGTCAGGTATTTTGTTCCAGTAAGGGGAAGCTGGCAGACACATCTTCCAGCTGCCCTGAAACCTTCCTTGTCTCCCTTTCTTCCATGGGAAGAAAGCAGTGGAAGATGTTAGCGGGGGGGGGGGGGTGGATTATTCCAGAAGTGTGGCAAACACTGATGAGGGCAAGATGAGTCCAGAGGGTCAGAGATGAGGGCTGAGAAAAGCCAAGGTTTGGGTCAAGTAAAAATGATGTGAGACCAAGCAATGTACGGATGAAGCAGCCTTCAAGGAAAGCAGCGGTGACAATCACTCCTTTGCCAGTGATGTCATGCAAGGTGTGTCACTCAGGACTTGTCAGTTACAAATGGGGGAAACCAAACTCAAATATTTAAGAAAAAAAGAAAGAAAGAAAGAAAGAGAAAGAGAAGAAATATTAGCCTCCATAACTTTCAAGGGTTGTACAGTCATAGGGAGTACTTAGATCTAGATACTCAAGGGATGGCATCAAATTCCCTTTTCCTCGGCTCTGTTGTCGTCTGTTGATTCTGTCTCATTTCCAGGCAGGCTCAGTCCCTGTGCCCGCACCACTGCTCTTCTGCACTGCTTAGCAACAATGGCCTCCCAGAGGGAGAGTCCGCTCTCCAGACATACATCCAGGTTCCTACATACATACATACATCGGAAGGCTCCGATGGTTCCACACTGAATCGAATGCCTACCCCAAAACAGATGGCTGCCCCCAGGAAGATATGGTCCTTCACCCAAAGCACAGGCAAGAGAACGGTGAATGGATGTGATGGTTCCATTGCCAGAGTAAAGTGGAGTGGATGATAAGCAAACCAGTAGGGGAGCTGAAGACGTGTGAAGAGTAGAGAAGCTGTGCAACAGTACTTAAAGCTAGGCGGGTGCTCAGGCTTGCTAAGTAACGAGGTTGACAGGCAGAAACATTAAGGATCCAGCTAAGCTGGATGAAGTTCAGCCAAGATTCCATCTCAGAATGTTAGCTACTCAGAGGTAAATGAAAACAGTCATGATGTGTGTACTGAGTAACAGTGCCAGGCATAGTTCTCAGGACATATACATCCTCATTTAACCCTCACCACAGCTCCATTGGCGCATGCAAGATGAGAGAAGGTTGGTCATGGCGTTGAGAAGTCAATGACTGGCACACCAAGAGTCGAGTATATGAAGGATCAAGCCTGGGTGAAAGCTAAGACAGAAGAGGCCAGTAGATAGGGAGAGGGGAAAGGGGAGGCACGGAGGATCTCTGTGAAATCAACTGGGATTGAGGATGAGACAAAGAGAGACTGGGAAGGCAGGAAGCAGTGACCAGAGCATAGAATACTGGAGCCAGAGATCAGAGGGGAGTTTCAGCTTCACTTCTGCCCTGTTTTCACTCCCGTCTAGTCCTGGTTTGAATCTGGAAGGCGCCCCCCACTCACATGCTCAGCAGCGGGGCTTTCCATGGATTCACCCACCACGACACGAGCAGTGTTCTTCCACCCAGGCCTTTCCACCGGCCTTGGTGCTGGCTGGCCATGAACTGAAACTTGGGAAACTGGGAGGAAAAATAAACCTGTCTTCCTTTAAACTGTGGGTATTGGGTATTTTGTTCCAGTGAGGAGAAAGTGACCAAGACAGATCTGTAATACCCAAAAATCCAAGTTCAATGTTGCCTGGGTCAGGCTCTCTGGTTGAGTTCCAGGTGAGTGATCTTGAAGACATTTCAGTTTTTCTGAGGCTCCTAGTTCTTTAGCTATAAATCAGAGATGATGAAATGCTTACCTCAGAGGTGGTATGAAAGCTGAGGGCATTGATGACTATATGGCACCTGTATATGGACCTTAGTACTATGTAGATATAGCTCACTCTGCTACACATGGCATCATGTGTACATGATTATTATATCAACAACATCACCAGCTTATAGTTCATTAAGAGATGCTTTAAAAGCAGCATGAAGGCAATGCTCATAGCCTCATGCATCATGCGTCCGTAGCCTGAGCTCCAGCCCCGGCACAGAGGGGGCGGCTAATAAGTATGTGACCCGAGGACCCACTGATTTCCACTTCAGAGGTCTTCTGCCTTTGTGTATCCAGAGAAGATGCTTTTTCCCATACACTTCCAAATCTTCCCGCACTGCAGCCTGCTTCTCTGCCCCTGATTTTACGCAGCAAACGTTTATTGAGACCCACTCACATCAGGCCTTGATGCCAGACTAAGGGGACCCCATGGTACCAGAGGAACAAGGTCTGCACCCTCTTGGAGCCGCACCTGCAAGGGAATCAGACACCAACCTGATAATCTGACAAATAAATGGAAAATTGTAGCTGTGGCCTTGCCTCTGAGGAGGGGCTATCAAAAGGAGACAGACTGACTAGTCAGGGAGCTCAAAGAGAATCACCTGTGGACATGATGGTGGACCTGAGGATGAGAAGAAATCTGCTTCGCAAAAGGGGAAAGGAAGGGCTTCCCAGATGGGGGCACAGGGGATGCCAAGTGTAAGGAAATGCCCTGTGTGGTCACAGTGGAGGTGGTGCAGTGTCAGATACTGCTGCAGAGGTGATGGCCAGACCATGGGGGACCGGCAGTCCCTGTTGTTCCACCACCTGTCATCCCATGGAACTAAAGGATGCTATTTTCCTTCATAAAGAGTCCAGTCTTAGCAAACAAACAAACAAAAAGACTTGCGTCATTTTACTGTCCCTCAACGGCCCAAATACGGTTACCCAGGACTTCCGTGAAGAGCAGAATCACTGTAGGACGTGTGGAGGGAGAAAGTGGCACAGTGTAGACGAGTAATAGGCAGCAGGCATTATCATTACTCTTCAGGTGTGCCAGGCTTCCCTTCTGCTGCCCAGGGAACCAAGGCCCCCTGCTCCGGGTTCCCCTCCCAGCAACACAGTTGCCCCTTTGTCGTTACTGGTGGTTGGTTGTTTTCTTTCACCGATGCCAGGTCACGTTCCTATGTACCACTCCTATCACACTAGAGATGAGAGCACAAAGCGTGCGTCGCACGATGGCAGGCCATGTCTTCAAGTTCGCGTCTTCTATCACTAGGAAGGACCCAAAACCTAGGCTGGGCCACCAAAAATCAGTGAGAGGACTTTGTGTGATGCAACCCTCTCTAATTAAAAAAAGGAAAACAAACTGTGCCATTAAAACATTCATCCACTAAACACACATTGTATAAGATTTAAAGTACACAGTGGAACACGCTGGCTCCTGGCATACATAACGACAAGGAAATCATGGTCCCAGGCCTGGGAGACAGAGATGATAGCAGTGTTCTTCCTGGAATGGTGTGAGAGGCAGGTGTAACTTATCTGTGGGGATACAGAGCAGGCTCATTTTCCCTGGGATGCAGAGAGAGGGGACTTCACATGGAAGGATGTGGGCTTGAGGGACCAAGTGGAGCATTCCCAGAAGACAGAGAATGTTGCACCTAAGCATGGGGACACCCTGTGAACAGCTGTGCTGGAGGATGCTGGGAAGTCTGTCTGGGGAGATGAGCCAGGCAGCATGGGAAGACTTTATGGTCTTCCTAAGGGCCATAAAGTGACACAGGCCCATCAATTTCCTAAAATTGAGCTCAAGCTCTGGAGACGCTATATGGCATCATAGCTGCTTATTCTTTTAAGACATTTCCTAAGGTAACATCGTCAATAAAAATTCCCTTGCTGGCTATCCTGGGTGTTTAGAAATGACTCAAACTTCATCCAGATTGGAAATCAATTTCTGGCCTGGGGGTCTCAAGCTAGAGCATGGGGTAGCACTCATGAGATGACTTTCTAACACAAACTGAGGGTGAACCAGGTGGGCAGACCCAACAAGTTTACAAAGATTAAGTAACTTGCTCCAAGCGGGGCAGCTGGGAGCAGGGCTGCAGAACCACACACTTGCATTTGAGATTTGGTTTTGTAACTCATTTTGACCTCGGGAAATTTTCTAGACTTTTCTGTGTACAAGTTCCCCCATCTGCAAAATGGAGAAGCCATATTTAATCACTTGGAGAAGAATAATTTTTGTTTGCTACAATTATTAAGAATCAAATTGAACTCTTGCATTAATCTGTTGCTGCCACATATTACCAGTATGAAATTTACCTGTTTAGAAAACTAGGAAGGGAAGCAAAATGATCCCAGTGCTTCCAAACATAACAGAAATGCTGTTAGATGGAAGTTTCTACTTTCCTTTACAATTTGGGATAATAGAAGGATGACATTTTTCTTAAACTATATGGCAGCCGGTCTGAAACTTCAGCATGTATAAAAATCACCAATGAAACTTGCAGAAAGTTAGGTTAGACTCCTAAACACCCACCACCCCATCCTACTCAATTCAGAGTCTCTCCTTGGTTCTGAGAAGGCTACTGAACTCCATTGTCATATTTGATCTAAAAAACAGAAGGGAAAAAGTTGTTTTCCCTATTAATCATTTCAGCCACAGCTCAAACCCCCTACTGTTAACCTCAAGCCCATGTGGAATTCTGAAAATCCAAAGCTTCACTCTCTTTCTCATTCTCTTGGCTCCAACCCAATGCCTGCATCCCCCAAGTCCAGAATTCCCTGAGACTCAGTCTGCTCCCTTCATCGAGAAGTGGACAGGAGGCAGGGCTGACATTCCACGTGTAGCTCTTGAGAAACAGCTGCGGCAAGTGAGCTCCGCAAAACCAAAAGTCTGCTACAGCCACGGGAGAAAGATCTCTCAGAGGCCTCCATTTTCCATTTTTCTAATAAAATTAGCATAAGCACTAAAAAGGAGAAATGAAATAAGCAACTCAGAAGAGTCTGCTCTTTCTCTTTACTTTCCCAAGGAGAACTCTGGGAGTAAATCCTGGGGCTTTATAGTTTGTACCTAGGAGTCCCTGCAAAGCCTCATGTGCTCATAGGTAGGGCTTTTGATAGTTGCCTGGCTCAAGGTGGCTCTATACTGACCGGGGTATTCAATCCACTGATGAGTTTATAGCTAAATATGTTAAGAGGCAGGGCCAGGTTGGACAAGGCTCGTCATTTGCATCTCCCTCTCCAGCCCCTGCCTCCACTCTCCACTTCCTGTCCACCATTCCCTGAGCAGTTCTCCTTCGCCAGGCCCCTCTGCCATGCCTCCTGCCTTGGAGCTAGCAGGCTGTGAACTGAAACCCGAAATCAGGATAAATCTGCCTTTAAGTTGTAGGTGTCAGGTATTTAGTCCCAGAGAGTCAGAAAGGACCTAAGACAGTGAGGAAGTTCTACCACTTTGCAGAAATGACAAAGCATAGGACCCACAGAACAAGTCTGCAAAATGGAGAAGCCATATTTAATCACTTGGAGTAGATTAATTTTACCGCAACACTCACTCACAAAGCCAGCCTGTGAAGTCCTGGACCAGCGCAGGAGGCCACACCACGTTTCTCCCTCTCCCCGGAGCATCTACCGGCCTCTCCTCAAGCCTCCTTGAGCTGGGTCCCCTGGCACTGCAAGCTCCCTGGACCCCATCCCACCTCTCCAGCCCCCAGGCAGTAGGAAGCCTAGACTCTACTCTGACCTGGTTGTTGCTGACAACTGAAAACTTTTGTCCAGGGAGACAGCCTCCTGGGCAGCCTGTTTTTGCTTTTTCCCAATCTGTTCAACTCCATTTCCTGCCGGCAACAGTGTTCTGTTTTCCAGCTTTAGACCAGAGAGTGCCCTGGGCCTTGGGCCTGGTCCCTGGAGCGATGCCCGGTGCTTGGCCCACTGTTTGGCCTGCTGCCCAGGAGTTGTCAAGTGTTTGGACAGGGTGTCTGTCCCTTCAGCCGCCTGCCCCACAGTCCTCTCCTTGGAATGGTGGGATGGGAAGTATCCATTCTTGTCACTTTTCCAAGCATGACCCAAAAGCCGCTGCTAGGCCTTGCAATGGGATGGAAATGGGCCCAAAGTGTTTGCAAGCCCTGGCTCCACAGCAGGGCTCTCGGGACTTTTACAGGCCTTCAAGAACTATAAAACACTTTAAAGGCCTTCTGGGCCTGGGGCTATGGATTCCCCAGGAACACAACCCGAAGACAACCTCAGTTTACAGGCTTCTTCCAGAATTTCTCCATCCCAAGCAACCTGCGGCTAAAAATAGCCTTTCCGAGTGGGAGCCAGAGACGCTGGCTAATTTTAGCCTTCAGGGGTTGTAAGTGAGCTGGAGCTGAGAGCTGCCTTCTGGGCTCCAGAGGAGGCTCCTGGGGAAGGGGCAGCAGAGCTGGAAGGAGAGAGACTGCAGCCTGCCGCAGGGAGGAAGGACAGAGGGACACGCCCATCTGGAGCGGTGTGCTGAGTCTCAGGTCCACCCGCAAAGTCCCGCGGGTTCAGAAAACCGCAGGGAGGCAGAAACTGCTTTCCCACAAGGTGGGTGGTCACCACCGCACCACGTCGGGAGCTCTAAGTCCGAAGAGCTTGAACCTTTCCACGTCTAATTTCCGGTAGTAATTCTGAGTGAGGCTAGTATTTGTTTATGAACAAAACCAAAGCTTCCCCTTTCCTCCAACAAAGCTACTTAGCCTTTGGACAGAAATCCATATCGTATTTAACAAATCACTCTCAGTCCCAAATCATAAGCAAGAAAGCCAGATTTTCTTTTTTTTTCTATTACAGGATTCTTTGTTCCCATGTGTAAACAGAAAGAGATGCCCAGACTGGATTTCAGAAAACAAGTTTAGCTTGCAGAATACAGCATTAGAAAAACTATTGCTTCACCTTTCTGTACCACAAATTTGGGAAGGAAAGCTTGGGCCCACCCCCCACCCTCACCCCATCGAAGCTGAAATATAATTGTTGTGATGACTCGGACTTTGCTGGAACCAAAAGACAGCACCAACTTTTAAATTCATGTTAGTCAATAACTTGTTTTTCAAATGTCTACTGATTACAATAATAAGTCGTAGAATAAATCATCATTTAGAGTGGTATTTATCGAATTCCCACATTTGCAATGAGCTGGAGATATTTTCCACATTGCACTTTAAAAGTCACTAAAATTTTTCTGGGCCACAAGAGTAAACTTAGGCATCTTACCATGGAAAAT
Organism: Dolichotis patagonum; assembly: GCA_004027295.1. Taxonomy (NCBI): domain Eukaryota; kingdom Metazoa; phylum Chordata; class Mammalia; order Rodentia; family Caviidae; genus Dolichotis; species Dolichotis patagonum. The sequence continues at coordinate 182,317 of PVJX010000597.1, read as the reverse complement.
GATCAGTGAGATTGCAGTCTCTGCAATGTATTTACAGTCACTGAATGTAAAGATTAGCTTCACTCCAAAGTGTTTCCAAATAAAATAACTTTAACTTATAAACTTTCCTTTAATGCTCCTTATGGACAAAGAAATTTCACAACAACTTTGGGGAAAAATGACTTCTGTATAGTATTAAAATGTTAAAAATATTTTTTATCCATAAAACTACAATTATTATCAAGGGTTTACTAACCCATTTAAGATTTTAGAGACTTTCCTGTCTAATCTTAGCACACAGTGCCTTTTGGCCAAACATAGGAACTCATTAGAATACAAACACAGAATTTTTTTCAGCAACAGCAGCAGCACTCTTAAACATGCAAAAACATGTTACAGGTTAGAAACCAGCAGTCAATTTCAAGTGTAGTCCAAGTAATCTCATGTTAAAACTGGCACCAAGTCCTAAGGAGTATATTCACCTAGAAAATAGCACTAAAGACTGGGCTGGTCTTTAAAAACAAGGTCGAGAACAGAACCTGGACACCAGGGTGTAGTGTGACACACACAGAGAACGTAATTGTGTGCAAGTATTTAAAATATAACTGTGGATGTAGATTTAATAGACAGAAAATCCCAAACAGCTTTATGGAATCTGTCTCTGTCTCTGTCTCTGTCTCTTCCTTTTCCTCTCTCACCCTCTCTATCTTTCTCTCTCTGTCACACACACACACACACACACACACACGCACATGTGCACGCACGCGCGCGCGCGCGCGCGCGCACACACACACACACACACACACAGAACTACTTTCATTTTGACCCAAATTTGCTGGCTTGCTTGAAATGAGGTTTTACCTTTCTCATTACACACTCATTTGAAGTAAAACTGTAAAATCTTGAAATTTGGAGTACCGAAAAAATGATTTATCTTAAGGGAATGGATTCTGCCACAATTTAATTTCACATACTATTTCTCTTCTTTTGTCATTCATTGGGTGTTAATTTTTGCAAATCTTTTCTAATGCCAACCAAGGATCCGCCTGGGAAACTTGCCTTGGCAGGCAGATGTCCAGATCAAAAAATAGCCTCGCCTCTCCTTATGGAAGAAATACACACAAACACTCCCGCAGTGCACAGAACAAGGCTGGGTGCCGGGGCCTCTGGACTGACATCCATTCGTCACTTCCACTGGAAAGGTTTACGGGCGGCTTCCAATGTGCTTAGATCCACAGGAAGCAAAGCGCTGACTAATGATGCTATTATCTATATACCAAACACAAACGGAGGCTCAAAAGCCAGAGTGGAGCCGGTCCTGAGAACGGCCCCGACGCGGCGGAGGGGAACAGAGGGAACCGGGAAAGATACCTTGAGACGGCAAATTAATGAAACGGAACAGCATCTGGATATGTACGAAGATAAAGCAGAGTCCACTTGGGGAAGAGATCTACGTCTAACAAGCAGGGCCAAGTCTTATGAGAGGATATCCTTTAGGGTCTTTTGTAGCAATAAAATTATTTTAACCATCAATAACTAGGGTTATGTTAGAACCAAGTCAGTACTTTTGTTTTCCTGAGACAGGCAGGGGCAGTATTGTGCCGTTCATGAACTTCATTAATATTCATTAATTTTTAAAGCAGTTTGGTTAGCTTTGGCTATTATCTGGTCAGATACTTTGCCTTTAAATAAAAATAATTACATGAACTTCATCATTTAAAATGTAATTAGCACAAAATTCAAAACCTACATTTTCATTAGTGGACATTACTCAGTGGAGAGCATATATTTTTCATAAGGGTCTATTTTAATTGAATTCTTGGGGGGAAATTCTAATAATCATACTGACTAAGCTAAATCTAGCCAAAATGAAGCTGAAAATACTTTTAAAAGAATGTTTCAAATTGATGTGCGTTTTAAACAGTGCCATAGTTGTCCTAATTAGTTGTGCAAAGGAATTGGCTGTTTGACACTCTTCATAGTAGGCTGTTTTCACCCATCCAGTGCTGGGACCCCAAACAGCCCGCTGTAGGTTCAGTGATATTCCCCTGAGGACGTAACAAAGTCCAGAGGAGCCCGGAGCTCACGTCACTGTAAAAAGAAATTGTTTCCTCATGCTCTTCACTCCCATTCTGGAACCAGAAACTGAAACTCTGAAAGTTATCCTTCCTTGTACAACTAGGAAACAGGGGACAGAAATGCAGACTAGCTTTATCAGTAAGCCAGCCCAACCCTATGAGCCATGCACCGCACCGGATTCTGCAAAAGTCCTGCAGCCTCTGACTCAGGCTTTTCACAGGGACGACAGATGAACCACTAGAACACGTAATCCGCGCGCGCAGACTTGGACATGGCCTTCCTGCCTCCCAGCCACACCACAGTACGTGTTGAGTAGCACTTTCTGGGTTAAAAGAAAATAAATAAAGCGAACATACCACTCAAGGAAAAAAATGTGAATAATTCGGGGGAATTTCTGAGACACTGCCAACAAAAAAGTTCCGTGCGTGCGCGCGCGCGCGCGTGTGTGTGTGTGTGTGTGTGTAAGAATGGTCTGTCCTAGGACTGTATTTGAATCTAGTCCTGAGAATCATGTCGGGTACATGTTCTTTCGATTTTGTTTCTGGTTTTCTGTTCTTGTTATGGTTGTAAGGAAAACTGCCGCCTTGGAGTGGTGTGACATTCTTGTTGGGGGCAGTCTGAAGAACAGGAAAATGTTTTCCCTCTAAGCATGGACGATGGAAGCCTTCAGACCTCATCTTTCCAGACACATGTTTGTAACAGTTGACCAAGACAAGAGTGAGCTGAGGTCCTGGCTCCCTAAAGGAATTAACCCCGCCCCCTGATTGCCACCATACCATAAGGGGACAATGGTATCGCTTCAGGGATTTTTATTTTTACTCCGTCTTCTTCTTGAAGAGCTGGGAAGAATTTGCTGCCCCCCCCCCCAGTGGAAACGCTGCCAGTTTTCGGGAGCAGGTACTAGGTCGGATGATGGGACCCCACACAGAGCTGAGGCAGCCCCCTCGATCTCCCCAGCTTGAATACAGCCTGTGGCTCCAAACAGAGGAAGTTAACGTCTGTGCTGAGCTCCCAAGGACACATTTGTCCCCACCCCCCACCCCCGGACACCTCTTCCTGTGTGCTCTAGGTCTCAGCCTGCCTTGCCCTCCCTACCCATGGGCAGGGTGGACCTTGCCTGGGTGAAAGTACCAACACAAAGGGTTAATCCTAGGAGTCCCTGATGGGGGGACAGTGTTCTCTGGTGGGGCACAACTGGAACCTCAAACCCCAAGGAGAAAGGTAGGGCAGGGAGTCCTTCTGGCGTTCACACCCCAGGGTGTCATTAAGGTACCCACAGCCAAGTGAAGGCAGAACGCTTGGTGTTCCCTATGGCTTTCTCCACTGGGGCTATTGAAGTCCCCAAATGCATCTGATGACCCCAATGCCCTTTATTCCCAAAGAAGCAGCCAGTCAGCAAGCCTGGTGTTTGCAGAAAAGCCCTGCAGCAGCGCGTGCCCAGCGCGCCAAGGGCTGAGGGTGGGGGTGAGGGTGAGGGGGGCCTCATCTTTGCAGGGGGTCCCACTGCTACATAACCTCTGCGGCAGGGTCAGGGTGGGGGACTGCAGGCCACTTCAGCCAGCAGGGTGCAGGCGCCGTGTCCCGCGGTCCTCGACCCTCACCCCTGACTCCTTTCCATGAGCGGGGCGCATCTCTGCCTCCCCATACTGATGCTCCAGGGTCAACAGCAAATTTTTAGCAGCACGTGCGCGCGCGCACAAACACACACACACACACACGCGCGCAAAGCACGCGTGCACGCCCGGGACCGCCACTTGGCGCGGGGCGCGAGGGGGCCCCCACGGAGTGCGCACCCCGCCCGCGCCCGCGCCCGCCCGCGCGTGTTGACAAACTTCGGCGGCGCCCGGCCTGGGTCAGCACAACTTCCGGGATCGGGAGCCGGCGCGGCGGCGGCGGGAGGCGGCCGCGCGCGGAACAGCAAATGCTATTCAGCCCGAGCGGTTTCAAGCCGCCCGCGCGGGACGCCGCAGCCGCCGAGCCCAGCGCACCGGGCGGGCGGGGCCGGGCGCGCGCGGAGAGGGGGAGGGGGCGGGGGGCGCGCGAGGGGGAGGGGGGAGGGAGGGGCGCTCCTGGCCGGCCACACTCGCACCCGCAGGCTCGCGTGCACCCCGCGCCCCCCCACCCCCGGGCCCTGCAGCCACCAACTTTTCTCCCCCCCCTTTGTTTCAAATAGGACTCTCCAAAATTTATTCTTGGGAAGACTGACAGCCGGGGTCAAGAAACAGCTGTTGAAGTTAATGTTTCTTCCTCCCACTTCGTCTGATGGCTGTGCCCTGCCAAGACAAAGTGAGAGGCGCTGCCTGCCTGGTGGCTTTAAACAGACATGCATTTAGCCACGAAAAAAAAAGAAGAAGAAGAAAGGGGGGTATTTTCCTGCTTAACATACAATCTGATCAGAAATGCAACAGCCTGTGTGAGTCGTGCTGATGACTCGCTGCAGAGATGCAGCGGAGACTTAGTTTGCGACACTTTGAGCGCGGGAGGGGGGCTGGTGGCAGCTGAGGTGGACACCCCCCCCCGTTTCTGGCCGAGGGGCAAACGTGCCCTGCCTTCCTCCCTCCCTCTCGCCCACCTCTGGCCCGCTAAGAAAGCTGGAGCTAGAGACTGAGGAGGGAGGGCGGAAGAGTTGCGGTCCAGGGTCCTTTGCAAGGTGAAAGTTGCACTGCAGAATTCGGGTCCCCGGGGCAGGGCCAGGGCTGGCCTGGAGCCCGGCCAGACGCACCGTCTTTATCTGGAGAGTACTGGCCCTGACCCACGCGGAGTGCTGCCAGCTCTGGGGAGCCCCTTGTGCTGCTGCCCCAGCTCCAGCGTCTCGCCCAGCCCCGTGGGCATCCTCTAGGGGCGAAGCTCTTGCTCCTTGACTTTCAGGGTGTCCTGCGGGTGGCAGAGGGGTGCCCAGCCCTGTGTGGGGAGGGTGAGTGGACGGTGACCCCTGTCTGCGCATCCGCGCTCCTCATTGGTCTTCACCCAGCCCGTGCCCCTTAAGGGCTGTGGGCTCATTGGGCCTCTGATAAAATCGCAGGGAGTCATAACAGGCCCGCTCGCTCCCACCCAGGGGCTTCCGTCACCGCATCGCAATGCAGTGCCCTCACCAAGCGCTGTTGCATCAGGCCCTGGGATATTTTAGGAAGCTCTCAAGCTGGGTCCCGCTGGCCCGGAGTGCAGACATGGGGCCTCCGCTGCCAACCCGGGGGCTGCACGCTGCTGGATGGGGCAGCCGAGATGCCCTCTGTTCTGGGCTCCCTACCCGCTCTGGTGGTTTCCCACCCCTCCCTACCCATATGCCCCTGCCTCTGTTTTGCCTGCTGCCTCTTGGCTGAATGTGCCACCCACTTTCTGAGGGGTTTCCTGTTTTTCTGCCTATCTCGATCACTTGCTGAGGGCTTTATTAGTCTTTGCTCCTATCAACTATAAATCAGCCGAGTGCGGCGGCAGGGCCTCGCCAAGCCTGGGTGTCCTCTGCCCCTCACAGGCCTCTCCACTGGTTTGGCCTGGGTGAACTTTTCTCCTTCCCTGGGGCTTTCAGTCTCCCAGCTCAACTGGCACCACTCAGGACAGTGCCCCCAAATCTGCGCCCCACCCTCAGCAAGCATCCCCTCCTCCCAGTCCTGCCCAAGCAATCGCAATCCACCTCCATCCAATTCCTTCCGCTTTGTTGGTCTAGGTCCTAGGAGAGCCCTGTGCTCAGCGCCCAGCAGGGCTGGGCGCCGACCTCTGCCATTCTGGGGTTGGAATTCCCTAATGCTGGCTCCCGCCTGTTTTTATTAGGGCCTCCTTTACTCCCCTAGGATTGACAGACATAAACCTCCAGCGTGGAGGCCTGCAACAGCACCCTTAAAGGCTTCTTTGTGTAGAAATGCAGCCTTAGGGCAGAGTCGGCCCAGCTCCAGGAGAGGCTCTGGAGTGCTGCAGGGAAGCCTGGGAGGGACAACTGCCTGGATTTGCCTCAGCACTGGTGACCAGAGCCTGTGGGGGCAGCGCTTCCCGCCCCTACGTGGAAGCCAGGCTGGCTGAATTTTATTTTGGAGAGGAGTGAAAGAGAGATGTGTGCAGGAGACCTGTGGTGGCTGCCCGGGGAACCCTACATGCAGTCGGAGCAAACATGTCCTTCTTCAGTGCCTGCTCCCGAGCCCTCCTGCCCAGTGCAAGTCCGAGGGTCCCCAGGGCATCAGCTGGGTATCAGCACCATCTGCTTCTCTTGGAGCCCATGCTACATGCAGTGCCTTGGGACCACTTGGAAGATCTGATCAGTTTATGCAGGTTAGGCCAATTATTCGGGAAGCCAGGGCAGAGAGATGCAGTGTCTGGATTCCCCATGCAGAATTGTGGTCAGGTAATACCATGAAAGGATTTAGAGCTGAGTCTTTTTTTCAAAGAGCAAAAAACCCCAAGGAATCCTATTTTCATTAAAGTATGGTGAGGTCCAAAAGTGTGGCAACTTGTATCTTGGTTTTTTCCCCACCCCTCTGCTTTTTAAGCATCAGGTTATACTTTTGGTCAAAATAGAACAGTGAAAAGATGTTGTACCATGAAATGTGTAGGATTAGGCCTGTTGAGCATTGCCCACCCGCACGGATGGACAGGGAGATAGCCAGGTGTGTGCTGGTGATTGCACACCATCCTGTAGGGCTGGAGTGTGCCTGGGTCCAGGACAGGCGGGGCGTAGCCCATTAGAGGAGATGCATTTGGAATAGGCAGGGCGAGGGTGTTGCAAGTATTGTTCCCATGCAGTCTAGATCAGATGTGGGTGCTCAGTCCAGACCCCCAGGAGCTGAGTTCCCTGGATGGATAGGTGAGCCCACAGGTTTTCCTCAGTATTTTGAAAAATGTGTTTGTTCTCTCCCAGTGAAGATCCGGGAAGCGGAGGAAGCAGAAACAAGGGCACCTATTCGGCTGGCATCTGAGGTTGCAAAATCCAGCCCAAAATAAGAAGCCTCATGCCATTATCTGCCCCGTTCCTCTCCCCAGTAACTTGGGGTTGAGAAGCCCCTGGTTGTTCCCGCTCTAGCTTCTCCTCCGGTTACCCCATCCACACTCCAGTTCTGGTTTTGGGCAGAGCTGCCATTGTCCTTTGTGGAATTGCATGAAATCCTGTGCTGGTTTCCTAATGTGGGAAAATGTCTACTGGGGAGGCTGAGACCACCAAACTAGTTTCATTATGACCCTAAGGCACTGAAATCCAGCCCTCCAGTGGTGGGCAGCCGGCCCAGCACTCTCTTCCATTGTGCTCATTAAAATGTTATTTACATTTTACTGTATGGTCCCAGGCCATGAGCTGGGACTTTATCTTTGCAAATAAAAAAGAATACTTTTGTGACATTAGGGCTGCAAAGTTTTTAACTTCTGCTGTGGACCTGCTGGTGATTTGCAAAATAAGGTCACAGCATTGGAGAAAGAGCTCCTAGTCCCATTTGGGCTTAGAGAAGTTGCCGGCACTAATGCAAAGCCTGTGGTCACAGAATTAAAGCTTGAAGCTACAAACATGTGAGTTTTTACCTTTCTCTTCTCTTACAAGTGGGTTTAAAGTTTGACAAAAGCCAAAATCTGCGCACCTTGTCCTGTGCTGGTCTTGAACCTACAGTGAAGTTCCCTCCACATTCCCAGAATGAGGCCAGGTCAGCCCCAGGACCATTCACCCCAGTCACTTCCAGGTCATCCAAACGGTCTGGATTCTTCCTTCAGTAAGTCCAACTCAATTACCATGTTAGTGGTGTGTTTTTGGCATTGTTCATGCTTCCTAAAGAAGAATCTGCTTTATTTAACTCAGGCAACAAACCTAAACAAGTGGCTTAGGTTTTCTAGGTCTGGAAATTAAGTTTCCTTGAGTTCTTCTGAGACAGCAAAGACTCTTCAGAGTCTATAAACCCAACCAAATGGTGCTACTACCTTTCCAAGACCACCATTAAGAATTACAGCTAGGACCAGTGAGGAGGCTCCTTTTTTTTTTTTTTTCTCAATAGCCTCAAGAAAGCCAAATGAAAAGCAGAGGCCCCCTCTCAAATGGCAGTAGGCCAAACCTGTAAGACCTCTGCAAATGCTTGACATCTCGCCATGTGCCATCACAATCAAATCCTGGGTAGGGTGTTCTCGTCTGAATTTCACTGACTACCAGGAAGGAGCATGAGCAGAATAATAAGCAATGTAATTCGTGGTGCTTCACTTAGAACCAAACATGCCTAGTAACATTCCCAGCAAAAGGATGCATCGAAGATGGCATCGGCTGTCCGCCCATCCATAGCCTGGTGACATCTGCTCAGAAGGCCACCCTTAGTCTATGGCTTGCATGATTCTGAGATCACTGTGATTGCTGTAGGGAACTCTCAGCTGCAGAATGGCGACGAGGTCAACTGCAGAGGATTTTTAAAAAAAGAAATTTAGGAGAAAGCTACCCATTTCCTGAACCAAGAGAGCTTTTGTTACCAGTGAGCAATTGCAGATCTTAGCAGTCACCTGGCACAGCTGTTTTACCAAAGGTCTGTGCTCCACCCCCCACCAAAATCATAGTCATACAGTACAGTGTTTTCTGTGTGCCTCCCCACCGTGTGAAACCAGAAGGTGTCTGGCCGTCTCTGTTCAAAGGAGACATGTGCCAGGCTTCAGAGAGGTATCTGTGTACACAGACTCTTCAGTATATCCAGAGGCCATCAACGCCACGCATCTGATGATAATCTAAATATAAATATAATCATGCAATTATCTAAATATAATCATGCAAATTAATAAATGCCTTCACTTTCCAGCACCAGCAGTTGACTCTTCGTTTCCTCAGGGCCATTCTCACTATGAAATGAAGTTACTATCTATTGGCAGGATTTACTGCATCTGTGATGATCAGAACTGGAAGATCTCGCCTGAACACGAAGACCGGGTGGCTGGTGGGCTCCCTCTGATCGAGTGATTTGTTCTCAGACAATCCTGTTTGGGGTTCTCATGTTTGTCTTAGCAAATCTGCAAATTATTATTTCTCATAGACCTTTGGGGCTGCCTATAAATTGCTGTAATGTCCAAAGCTAAGTTCTTACATTCTCAAAGGTAAAGAAAGCAAAGAAAGACCAAAGAATTCATAACTCCTTGTCCATGAGTTATTTTCCTATAGCTTAGAATGCTGAAAATACTTTTTAAAAACTTTTCAAGGCAGTGACTCCCAGACATTTTCATAAGAAAAGGGTATTTTTGCATTTCCTATACTACCCCAGGAGTAAGTTTAAGAAACAGTTCATTTTCACTCTATCAGGGAAGTGATTGAAATAATTCATTATGTATTTCATGATGACCACAGTAGTGAACTCAAACCACTTTTAAAAACTAAAATCAATTCTTCTATGATATTACTATGCAAACAAATATGTATGAGAAATTTTGTCTGAAGATCAGATGGGTTTTCATTCTTTTGTAAAATGTACTCTTTTTAAAAAAGATGTTGAAGTCTTCTAGGATATAGGACAGGTCATGAATCCAAGTGAAACTGTAATAATAGATAGTACTTTCCCTGTACTTCAACAATTTCTAAACAATAATTGGTACATATCAGTGACATGTTAGGGCAAACAGCATTATCATGATGGGTTATATTTCGTAGCACATATGAAATACTTTTATCCTGGATATTGCCTATACCATCCAAAGCATGTCCGTAATTGAAGGTTTTACAATAGCAACTTCTAAAACATAATCTGTTTCAGATGAATTCAAAGCCCAGCTGCACCTCTGATTATTCACTGGTGAACAGAGAAAGTGTTACTCGGTTCACATGGCTCCACTCTGCCTTAAAGCAATTATTTCCAGGAGTGGGGAAAAGACCAACTCTACAGCGATCTTGGCAACCTCGACTCCAAGGAGACTCCAGCAATTTTATGGCTGTGATGTTGCTAGCCAGGAGGTATCCCCTTTCTCCACATTCCGTTCACGGCTGGTCTCCTCTTTTCTCCCGGGTTAAACTACACAATCAGTGCATGCACTTGATTAGTGCCAGGCACGGCATCTCTTCCTGAGTCCCCTATAATCACCAGCCTTCGTTTTCATCGAGGAAGGAGTGGGCGACAGGAGTGCGGAGGGAGTGCTGTGGGGTCAGAGGTCCTGGCTTCAAATCCTAGTTCTGCCTTTTGCAGCACCATTTAATCGCAAGATGGGCAGGGATCGTCGGACTCTGCGCATGACTCACCCTCTCACCTCATGAGTATCACCAATGAACACACCCCCCCCATTTAATCTCATAAAATCCAGATGGAGCCCTCACTGTGCATTTCCTTTCCCACGGAGACAGAGGGTTGCATCGTTCTCTAGGGGAACTGTCTGGGGCGCAATGCTGGTACCCAGAGAACCCTGAGCAGAGGCCAGCAGCCTGTCCAGCACTCTCCTCACACACTTGCCCCATCTTGCTTGGTCCATGCTCACTGGAGTCTAGGTGCTGTTCCTGCCTGAAGCAAAGACTTTCATTTCTTTTCAGCTATAACACTTAACATTTTGAGGAGAGGCTGTAGAATTCCTATCAATCTTTGTACTAAGTACAACTTGGTACCATGAAAATAACAGATTCCCAGAAAATGTGGCTTGATTATCTTAAAAACAAGCTTGGGGATGTCTAGAACAATACAGGTTCCAACTGAGAACATTTTTTTTCTTTTTGAGACAGGGTCTCACTATGTGGTTCAGGCTAGCCTTGAACTCATAGCAGTCCTCCTGCCTCAGCCTCTTGAGTGCTGGGATTACAGGCATGTGCCACCACACTTGGTGGAATCTTTTTATTCTACTTCACAATGAGTTGATGACAACTCAGCAGTACCCTGTGCAGACACTATCTAGTTACAGCCTGTTTTCGTTTTTCTGTCTTTCTTCTTCTTCTTCTTCTTCTTCTTCTTCTTCTTCTTCTTCTTCTTCTTCTTCTTCTTCTTCTTCTTCTTCTTTCTACTTTGGCCCTCTCTCAGACATACTAGTGAAAAATATTTTTTTTGGCTCTTATCACATTTGAGAATGCAGTAAATACCCATTAAAAAATAAGGCTAGCGAGCTAGACTTTCCCACTCACACACCCGTCAGAAGTGACTGCTAAGAGTGTGGAGTGTCTTCCACGCTTTCCTATTTATTTTTATTTTTGGTGCATAAACTAATCTTTACTGTCATTTCAGAGAAGCACAGTTATACTATGCACTTGAAACTTGCTTCTTTTCCCCATAACAAAGCAGCTCAAATGTGTTTTTGTGTCAAAACACACTTCATGCCTTTGTGGTGCTATGCAGTACCAAACTTTCTTGTTATGCAACTATTCTAAATTGTGCAGGGAAGCAGAAATTGGTCATAACAGAAAAATATTCGCTAATGAACTGACCACTTACTAAATTAGACCCCACTTAAGTACCAGCTTCTATTCCCACTCAGCCAACCAATTTTGCTGATTGTAGATGTTGTGAGCGTCCCACAATACAATGTAAACACGATACATTTCAGTTGCAATGTAAAATTGCTAATCTTGCAAAAGATGCAGGATTTTATGTAGTCGTTTGAAAGTGATTTTGGAGAAATGTTCCATAAGCAAATGAGTGTCTGGTGGTGTTGGGCCGGCTAACAATTAAAAATGAGAAAAACAATAGGATGCTAGCAAGTTCTTCACAAGGAGAATTAAATGAATATCAAGGGATTAAAAGAGGCTCTCCGGAGAACTGATGAGGTTTCTACACAGCGCCCCACCGTGACCTACATCATTCTGCTGTAAAAGTCAGTGTGGACGGGAAGATGTCAACATTTGTCCTCAAATAATTTTGTTAGACAAATTATCCCCTCCACCAGACCACTGCTTTACTCTATCTTTGTTTATTCTAGAAGTGACAGCATTGTTGCCTTGGAAGTACAGGTTATGTTTATATCTGTATGTATATCTTCCCAGATAAACCATGTTTGAAAATAAACAAGATAACCTTTACCTGTGTTTTTTCAGAGCAGGCTCACTGGACCCGTTTACCTTTTCAGTCTTTCCTTTGCAACACAGGTCCTTATTTATTACATTTGCAGCTTTCGGCGGTCACATTATGGCAAGCAGCAGCAACAGACACTGCGAATGAGGGTCCTAATAGACTAATCAGATTCTCTCGTCTCTCTCCAGGAGACATTTGGAAGCCGCACAGCCACAGTGTAGTCAGGAAAGCTCCAGGGTGCTTGGACACTGCAGAGAAGGCACAAGACCTGAGGAGAGAAGACAGCCCACTCACGTCCTCTGGCATTGGTCTGGCCCGTGGATGTTTGGACCTAATGTAATTGGAGAAAAAAAAAAAAGTAATTTCACTTGCATCCAAGCTAGGAAAGCAAGTTATGCCAGTAATACGTGAGTATATTGGATTTAATTTTAGTAGTTACCTTCTGACTGATTTTTTTTTCTCAATTTTTTGCTACTACTAGCCATGTGGCAGTGTACAGCCATGCACAAATATATCCCAGTGTACTTGCACAAGTTTGCGAGAAACATTTCAAGAAGTGAAGCTACTATGTTGGGAATGAATTATGTGACAAACACGAGCAGATATTAGCAAATGACTGTACTGTTTAATACTACCTATGGTATCTAAGGATGTTTTTACCCACACCAACCTTTTCCAATGAGAATGTTACCATTTGTATTGTCTGTTATTTTTCTCCTTGCTGAGACAAAATATCTGGCACCCACATGTGAAAGGATGAATGGTTTATTTAGCTCACCGTTTGTAGAGGTTTCAATCCATAATCAGCTGACTCCAAGACAGGGTGGTGTGGCAGAGAGGCATCACGGAGGAGAAACAGTCCATGGCAGACACGGCAGGCAGAAGGCAGCAAACAGCAGCGGCAAGCTTTCTTTCCCCTCTCTCTATAGTACATGCAGGCTGTAAGCCTATTGATTGGTGCCACCTTCACCTAGGATGGGATTTCCATTATCTGCACCAAGAACTATGGTAAACCAATTAATGGACTAATTCACACACCCTTAATCCCAGCATCATACCATTAATTCACATTCACACACCCTAATCCAGTCACCTTTGCAATTCCCCAAACACATGCACAGCACATGTGGCTTTGCAGGGGCATCTAGATGCAGTCCATAACATTGACTAAGCTGAGTTTTACTAATGAGCCAAAATTATACGGCTGTCTATAAGACTGTTTTTATTTTCAATTACCAATTCTTGATCAATTGATAAATTTTGTTCACTTCCTGCTTAGACTCTTTAAAACACTGAAAAATCTGCATATTGGATGTAGGGAAAATTCTTGCTTTCTGGCAAGAGATAGGGGCTCAAAATTGAGTGTAACATGCATTTTTCTGCTTAAAAATCCTTCCTTAAAAGTTGTTGCTGTTTGCAGAAGAAGTGTTTACAGCCAGTGGTGGAAGAGAAAGATGATTATTTTTGCAAATTCCGGACTTGAGGACCAGGAGAGTCTCTGCAGACTGATTAGGTCAGCGCACTCTGGACTCAGTGTCACCTAAGTCCACATTCTTGCTGTCAGGACAGAATGCACCACTGTTCTGACTGGAAAATTATTTCATATATTGAGGACTTGAAAAAGAAAAAGAAAAAATTCACTAGACTACACATTTGTCACAATTTGCCAAATGGTACACATCAGTGTTGTGCATTTTACTGTATATAAATTTCACATAAAAACCAAAAATTCCTCAACAATTAGACAGAATCAGCAAATGACACTTCAGGGCAATATGTGACAGTTGTGAAATCAGGCATTTGAACACCAAGGCATTTATATACCTGCATTCACAGCAGTATAATTTACAACAGCTGAAAGGTTGAAGAAACCTATATCTGCCCTAAAAATAAGTAATGCACCAATGGGAAGAAAAGTGAAGTATTTAATGGATGAATGAATAAACAAGATATAGGACATACACACAATGGAATATTACTCAGTACTAAAAAAGAAAGTGAATTCTGTCACAAACTACCATATACATGAACCTTGAAATTCTAGGCTACATGAAATTAGCCAGTTGCAAAGATCAACTATTGTATGACTCTCCTTCTATGAAGCAGCTAAAATAATCAAATTCGTAGAGACGAAAAATGGAATGGTGGCTGCCAGAGGATGCAAGCAATCAATGTTTAATTGGTATAGAATTTCATATGGAAAGAGTGAAAATGTTCTGGAAGTTGACTGTGCTGAGAGTTAACGCAGCAGTGAAAATGTACCTGCTACCTCAGAACTCTGCAATGATGGATGCTGGTGGACTTTATGTTGTAAACACCAAGCCTCATGTGTGCTAGAAAAGTGCTCGACCCCTGAGCTACATCCCGGTCCAATAGATTTTTTAAAAAACAAAAACAATATTGACTTTAGTGGTACACACATTAAAGTACTTAGAGGTCAAATGTACTCATATCTGCAGTTTACTTTGAAAGGTACTGAAAAGCCAAAGATGGGTCTAAGCATGGAGCTCAGTGGTGGAGTGCTTGCCTTACATGCCTGAGGCCCTGGGTTCCATCCCTAGCAAGAAGAAGGAGGGAAGGGAAGGGACGGGAAGAACTGATTCAAGATGAATTAATATGAGATCAAGAAAATGTAACAGATGTTCACTGTATAACCCACATAGCCATTCCTTCATCTTTCCATGTGTTTGAAGGGTTTCTTCATAAAGTATTGTGGATGAATGACCAGGACTAAATAATTCCTGGCAAATGAAAGAATTTTCTTACAATAAATTCATATTTTGCTTCTGCTAATTATAGGAGATCATTTTTGCCATGGACAGATCTGCAGAATTAAGACCTGTTTTTGTTTACTTTTAATAATCATCAGACAGGAACATTTACTGGACAAATATTGGACAGATATTGATTCACAACTGACTGCAGGGTATTAAAAGTGGTAAGTAGCTCTCTAACACCAAAGGCAAGGCTCACAGTTCAGCTGTTCCCCCACTGGTAGGATTTCTGCCTGTGTGAAGGGAACTCATGGCGACTTCTCTGTGGAATGGGAGAGATGATATAGACAGACCAGCTGTGGCGGTGAGTAATTTAAGAGCGTTCGTGAGACAGAGGTCTTCCCGATAAATCTTAGCTCCTTAGAAAAGCATAGCAGATTATAAATAGCAGTTCTTCCTCTCTCGCAGAGATGTTTTAGAGGGCCCCATATTCCTCTTCTTTGGTTCATTAAAAGGTAAACAGAGGGAGCCATTCTCCGATTTGAGGGTCTCTCATTGCGGACCCGCTCAGGTGGGTTTCCCAATTACAGACGCATGTTAGTCACCATATCTCGACAGCATTCCTACTGCATCAGAGTGAACACCCCGAGTTTCAGAGGGCAAACTCCTTGTCCCAGGCAAAGCACGGACCCCAAAAGGTGACTCACAGCAGTCTCAGTGAGGCTTGGGGCCTCGTGGGGAGCCCTGATTCTGACTGACAGCCAGAGAAGTAAGGATTTCTTTTCTTGTTTTTGTCTTGTTATGTTTTGACTTGTGGGGTTTCCCTTGCAGTCCTTGGCTGAGATATTTTGTTGTTATTGTTCGTTTGGTTGGTTTTTGTTTTTGAAGACAAGGTCTCACTATGTACTTCAGGCAGGCCTTGAACTTGTGGCGATCTTTCTGCCTCGGCCTAATGAATGATAGCATTACAGGTGTGCATCACCACACTCTGGCGAGGTGCACTGTGGGGCACATTGTGTTGCTTCTGAATATCTATGCATTACACAGTGATCAAACCAGGGTTCTTCACAAATACTTTAAACATTTATCATTCCGTAATGAAGGGAATGTTCAAAGTCCTTTCCTGGAGCTTTTTGAAATATGCAAGTATTTCGATTTTTAAAAGCAAAAGGGAAGACCAGAGATACAGCTCAGGGCACCTGGCTGGCAAGCACAGGGTCTTGAGTTGGATTCCTGAGTTCAATTTTTTAAAAATAGTAAAAATAAAAGCAAAAGGAAACCTGTGCTTTTATGTGAAATGTTCCACACTTAAATTCAAAATGCTTTTCAAAAACACTGAATGGGTCAAACAAAGCAGCTTTCTGGGTGAGCCAGGGTCACGGCCCCATGGGACTTGCAGTGCATGGGCACAAGCGGGCATGGTCCCTCTCCTGAGTCCACAGCGTTCAGACTGAGCCTTGCTTCAGCTCGGCTGTGTTTTATGCTCTTTTCCATTGCCCCAGTTTCACCCTTGTAACTAAGGAAAATGAGTTCCTCCAGACTGTATCACTTTAAATAGAAAAATATGTGATCCCTGGGATGATTGCTGATGTCGTAAATGCATCTTTAAAAACCCAGCTCCGGGCTGGGCTGCAGCTCTGTGACCCAGTGCTTGTCTAGCATGCCCAAGGCCCTGGGTTCAATCCGCAGCCCCCTGTGAGTTCGGAACCAGGACCGGTCCCACAGGACCACAGTTTCTAGTCACTGAACACTCGCTTGGGCTTCACAGATGAGAGCCGGCCTCGAGACCGGCACAACTCCCCAAACCACGCACTTCAGAGGCAAGGAGCCAGCCCGCGCGGCGCCAGGCCCTGAGGCTGTGGCTCTTCCCCACCACGTGCTCCTGGGCTGGGGCCTCAGCACCAGCACAGATGACTGTGGTCGCCACCTTGGGCACGCACGGCTATGTGCCTGTACTGCTTCCAGGCTCCGGTGCAATTACACTTTTTAACGCCCCCCACTTTCATGTAGGAAAAATGTCTGATGACCCAAGTGAGGTGTGGATATATTCTCAGAGTGAAGAAAATGAACAACGCAGCTATCCCAAAGCAGGAAGGAAAGTTCCCCTGGCACCCTCCCCTCCCCACCTTGGGCTGCATCGCTGCCGCAGTTGGACTGATTTCTTTCAGACCTTTCTCTGCCTCTGCCTACATTTACCTGCACACAGAACATGCAGGTAGCTCCAGACTCACGGTCACTGCAATACCAGCACCATGTCCCATCACGTCCCTGGCCACTCCACAGCTCCCAGACTGCGTGGGAGGACCTGAGTAGGATGAGGATGGCTGGACCTGCCTCCTCTGCTGTCTAACAAAGCACCCCAAGACATACCTGTGACAGACAATGGATGTTTATTGTCTGACCCAGTTTCCGAGGATCGGGAATCTGGGAGCAGCAGAACAGGACCTGAGGCTTTCCTGAACTGCTGCTGACGAGGTCCACCAGGCCTGCTCTGCGGGTGCAGGGTGGGCCAGGGCCAGAGGATTCCCACTGCGTTCGCTCACGGCTCTGCCGGACGCCCCGTTCCCCCTGGGCTGTCTGGGCAGGTGGTGGCTACAGTCTTGCCCTAGTGAGCTGTCCATGCCCCACTGGGGAGGGAGAAACAGCAGCACCTGTTGGGACCTGGCTTTGAAAGTCACAGGCCAACCCCCTCTGCTAGATTTCAGTCGCCAGAAGCCAGTCCCTGCCAACACGTGGCTATAATCCCACCACTCCGGAGGCCGAAGCAAGAAGACGGTTGCAAGCTGGAGGCGTGTGGGTTCCATAGTGAGCTCAAGTTCAGTCTGAACTATGCAGCAAGACCTTGTTTCAAGAAAATAAAGCCACACACAACGCACCATCAAGCGCACAAGGGACAGGGTCTAGCTTTACCTTTGGAAGAGAGGATGGTCCAAGAACTTGTGGATATATTTTAAAATCAACCACAGGGGCCATTTTTGCAGTAGAAGCAAAACACAGTGCAGCAGGGGACAAGACTAGGGCGCAGCAGTCTGAGAAACGGGGAGTCAGGAAGAGAGGCAGACACTGGGGTAACCGGACAGCAAGAGGCAAGATGGCACAGCTCACCGTCCAGACGTACATCAACATTACCTACGGAAATTGAAAGAGGCCTGCAGCCCGGGCCCCACTGCAGACCAGCTAAATCAGCGTTTCTGGCGGTGTCGCTCAGCAGCTCCGCCATGGTTCTGAGGAGTGGGACGTGCCCACAAGATCACCAGGGGCTGAGGTCCCCACTGCCGGGCACGGAGCTGTGCGGGGTTTTTTTGGCGAGGTAATGAGGCTTTCTGAGTCTCCCCTGTAAAACAGGGATCTGACTCGAGGTTGCTCATAGGGTTGGTAAGAGGTGGCCTGTGCTCATGCCCCACAGGAATAGCCCGGAATTGTGCTGGGCACCACGAGGGACGTTTAGATGCCACCACTGTGATCAATGACATCATTTGAAGGCTTTTAAAAACCCTTCCCTGGTCCCGTCTGGAGTGTGCTTTGATTCCATGCATCATGGGGAGTTGGTGCATGGAATCAAAGTTAATTCTTTTCATTCTCCTTCCCCACCCCTCCCTCCTTCTCTTGTTCCCATTTATCTGTCTCCCTGTTTCCCACTGTCTGTCTTTTCTTTTGCCCTTTAAATTACTTATGCCTTGGGTCTTGCCTGGGAGAGAAGTTACACAATTACCGAAGCTGCTGTGTCTGGTTTATTCCCCTGGGCGTGCCCGTCTTGCTTTCCCATCCATGCCCCAAGTTTATCCTGAAGCACTAACGACATCCATGGCCTTTTCCTCCTCCCTGTTGGTCCCTTCCTCTCTGCAGCCTGGAGAGCAGTGTGGCTTCCTGCTTCCTCACCCTCTCTCTTTCCTGGAGCACAGGGTACCAGGGGCTCCCCTGTGCCCAACTGGTCCCTGCAAGCCCGCGGGTAGCTGGGTGGCTGCCCCTTCAGCCCAGAGGGTCGCCCTTGTTGGGGGGCACTTAGTCTCCGTGGTGGCAGGAGGGGGATGAGACTTCCCCCGGGCCTGCAGGAGCAGGGTTGGCAAGCTCAGTGTGTGGTTCACTCAAGGACCTCTCCTAATTTCCGGTCTAAATCTCATACCGTCACCGCGGTCCCTGCGTGACCCATGTCTGCGGATGTGTGTTGGTTCATTTACCTTCCGTCTTCTCTCTTCTTCAGATGATAATGCTTTTAGAGGCTAGGACGGTGCCATTGTTTGGGGAGAGGCCTCGAAGGAGAGAAGGGAAGAGGAAGAAGAGAGAAGGGATGTCCTGAGGGTGACAGATGTCTCCTTCGGCCTGAAACCTTTGCTCCTGGGAGTGGAAAGTGCTCTCTGCTTCTGTAACTCCCTTCTCTCTTCCTCCCTAGACCACTGAACCCCTAGAACACCCTCTCCCCGAACCACCATTTTCGTGGAAAAATAGCACAAGTGTTCTCTCTGCTGCTTTTATGGCAGAAGGTAATAAATCACCACTATTACAGGGTATTCCAGCTGGTATTGATGAGGCAGGTACCAAAATAAAGCTAACGGTTAGGTCCTCTAGAAAAATGTGCTTCCCAAGCCAAAAAGCACTATTTTGTAGGAAAGTAGATTTCGTTCTTTCAAGCTGTTAGGATATTTGGACAGAAAAAAGATAAAAGATGAAAAATAAAATAAGTAAATTATAAAACAATTATTGACGACACTTCAATACAAATTTCCTCCTTGTTCTCTGACATTAATAATGATTTGAACAGGTTGTATATCAATTCTGTTTTTTGTTTTTTGTTTTTTGTCTTTTGGTTTTTTGTTCTTTAATACCTCGGTTTTTCCAGTTTATGACTGGATTTGAGAAGTTAAATCTCTTTTTAATAAACTATATTAAGCAGAAATGTATTTAATGCTGTGCTGTTTGTTAAATGTGCTTTTGTAATAAATATAGGTGATGAAAGGTGACGTGGTATTAATAGTCAAGCCTCTGGCAATGTGGTATCTAGTTTCTATAGCACTTGGGTGGTTTTAAAACATAGAAATGAACACCCTGGCTAAACTTCTGACAGAGCAAGGTCCAGTCCATGGACACAGGAGCAGTGAGCAACTTCTTGCTGTGCACAAAAGATTCTGATTTCTAGATCCTGATTTCTCCTGACCAGACTCCTTTGTCAGTCAAAGGATCCTGGGCTTTAAACCTTACAAGCTCAAAATAGAAGTAAAAAATTATCCTAGAAAAACATGATCTTGACACTCAAGGTTAGAATAACTGTACTTTACCTACAAAGCTGATTGATTGGCCTCGTTAAATGATTCAAACATGTGCTTCTGGAACTTTCTGTGGAACTTTCACGCTCCATGGAAGGCCATTGCAGACAGCAGAGAAGAGGTGTGAACTTAACGCTTCCTCCTCAGTGAGCTCAGCCAGGAGCCAGTGGCGGGGGGTGGGGGGAGGTCAAGGGACACTACCGACCTCCCCAGGAAAGCTCTGGGTGTGAAAAACCAAAGAAACACAGCAGGGAGACATAGTAGTCAAATCCAAGAGACTAAAATAAATTCACGAAGCCCGCCTGGTCTCTAAACACTGAATACATTTCAGTGCTATTTTGACAAGGGAGCATGGCAGCTTTTTAAGAATTTAATTTTTGAGACTCTAGTACGATTTTGTCTTCATGGCATCGTCTTATGCCTGCGCTGGTTCCCAGTGAGGTCACTGTGAAGTGAATCAAGTTATCGTTCTGTTCCACTGACCTGTGCATTTGCCAGCTTGTGCCCAGCTCCTGCCACAAATGTTTTATGTGGCATCAGGAGATGACCATCTGTGTGCGAGCCGGGCCTTCTCACATGCAGAATTGCTGTGAGATAGTTTATGTTCGCTTTATCTGCGATCTGAATTCCATTTATAAGCTTTTTTCATCCACTTGTCAACACTGTTCACTATAGCAACACCGAAAATGGCCAGAAATGAACAGATTTATCAGAGCCGAGTGAGGTTGGACTGCATGTTTCAACGATTATATATTGGATTTTTATCCTACGCTTTAAATTTGGCCCATAAAAATAGTAACAATGCCATAAAAGTGGAAGTCGTTCCCTTTGATCAACTTCCAGTTATTATAAGTTACCAAGTGTGCAGCAAGGGTCCATGACTTTGATTAGAGAATGGGTCTCACGTTAGAGACGTTTACTTTAAATGTAGCATTAGTTGTCCATGCCAGGAAACATGGGTTAATTTTTTTTTTCAAGCCTAAAGAACATTCCTCTCCTCTTTCCTGCATATGTAATGGAACAGCTTGGCAATGTGTAAAATTAAATTTTAAAATTGTAGATTATATTTAAACCATACCCTCCCAACCTTTTTGTATCTTTCGAAAGTAAACTTTTGATACTACTACAGGCATAGAGGACCAAAGAAATGATTTCTTTGAGGTTAGTATGCCCAGATATTTGCATGACAACACCAAAAGATGCTGAAGTTCCTTTTCCTATGCCCCCCCCTTTTTTTGGTGGTTTTATTGTTGTTGAAGCATCTCCTTTGTCAAGAGGTATACAAAGTGGAGTAGAGCTTTTCTAAGAGGATTTCCTCCCTTCTTTCTTTTCTCCATACCTTTATTTTTATAATTTTTTATTTTAAAGAGAATAAAATGAAGCAAAATAAAATAGAATAAATTCAATCAAAACAAAATAGTGTAAGGGTTTCAAAACAAGATAATAGGAAATCAACAATGGCTACTATAATGCCTCAGGTTGTCTTCAAAATAGCTGCTCATACCATCAGACATAGGAAAAGCAAACAAAACAGAACAGAATAGAACCAATAAAAATAAAGCAATGAATGCAATACAGGGCTTCAAAACAAGATAATAGGAAATCCAAATGGCTACCATAATATATCTTGTTATCTTTGAAATAGCTGCCTGAGCCATCAGATATAATAAAATCAAACAAGACAGAGCAGAATAAAACCCAAGCCAACAAGACAATGAAAATGATACAGGACTTCAAAACAAGATAACAGGGGATCAACAATGGCCACCACCTTCAGAAGGAGACCCCCCTGGATGCTATACTGTTACCCTAAACCTTTCTGAGTTATAGAGTAGTGTTCACTTTGTACATAGAATGCTGCAGTTTAAATATATTTAGATTTCAATTTCATTTAAGGGGCAATCTTGGTTAGAGAAATAACTGTCGTCTCCAGCCGGGTAGGGAGGTGGCTCTCTGCAGATGTGCCCCTGGAGCTCTGTGACAGCACCGCAGTGGGGGAGTGAGGGTGACGGTAGTGTCCACGCTATAGCGGGGTAGTGTCCACTCTGTGCTCACCTCACCTGAAGAAAGGCCACAAAACCCCATGAGAGCAGGGAATCGCATCTCTAGGTGAGGAAACTGAGGCCCCAGAAGCAAAGAACATTGTACCGAGTCACTTCCTAGGACTGGCCCTCCTTTGAACCACACACACTCTCAGTCCTTTTGGAAAGCATATGGGGGAAAGCATATGGGGGCTCCCCACGGTCACCCAGGACAAGAGCAGGTCACACCAGGCAGCCCCCAGCTGTCGCTTTTCCTGGAGTCCAGAGCACTGCACCATGGTCCAGAGGCGCTCAGCAAGTCCCTGTATGCTCTCGGGTTTGCCCTGCCGTGGAGCACTGTGCATCCTCTTGGACGAGCACTTTTATTCAGTATGTGCTCAGTAGTCCGCGCTGCAACTCCCCTCTCCTGGTGTCTCTGAACGCGCATCCTCCTGCTCAGCCACAGAGCAATGTCTGCCTCTTTGAGATCCTCGGCTTGTGCTGTCCTTCTCTGCAGGAGGCAGCCTGGCAGGACCAGAGATAGCCTCTTCCAGGGAGTTTAGCTGGTGACACCATGGTGGGGACCAGTGGCTCCACATGGTGGGGCAGGGACAGGGGTGTGACATGTGGCCTGCTGGGATTTGCACCAGAGCACAGGAGGGTCTGGGTGAGAGAGGGGCATGTGAAGGATGGGACACACGCTCTGGGGCAGAGACGGGGACAGAGGCCACCGGAGGCACCCAGAGCAGAGTGGGCCCCAGGGCCGCCTGGGGGTGGGTGCCTTTCATCTTCCCCTCACCGCTGGTCTTTGTCCTTTTTCTTAGGGCCATGTTCCTGGCAGCTGCAGGAGCCGGACTGTACGTGTGGGGTCCTGCTCCAGTACCCTCTGGGCTGCTCCTCTCCTCGCCTGCCGCCACCCTCGATGGGCTGGATGACTGCCACGAGAGACAGACTCTCCCTTCGCAAGGGACAGAAACTCAACCAAATCACTGAAGCAGAGCAACGGCATAGGGTGGGGCGATGGGGAAAAGCCAGGGCTGGAAATGTGCCAGGAGGACAGAGCTCGGGAGAAACCCTTGTGGCACCCAGTCAGCCCGGAGCCCTCGGTCACCGGACACGGACGTTTGCTGCTGCCGAGGCTCCCTTCTGATTCTCCCCTTTCTGGTTTTGTCTTTTTTCATTCTCTCGCATTCTGCAGAGGAGGATGTGGCTGACAGCACCTCTTAAACACATTCCTGCAGTGCTGGGGCCAGAAACAAACGAGAACTTTCCACACCTGTAAAGCTCAGATCCCAGGAAGCACGAGGCTCTGCTCAGTGGCTCGCCAAGGAGCCGGGGACCGCAGTCAAGCTCGCCCCCACGGCTCAGGAGTATAGCGCCATGCGCCTGCACTTAGGGGAAATGTACGGTGGGGCGGAGGGAGGGCTGCTCCCAAGGGCAGAGGAACGCTATTCCAAGCGGACAAGAAAACAGAAAACAAGAAGCTGCAGGTACGAAAAGCAGTGTAGCCACGCGACTCGATGGCAACGCTTCCAAGGGGGCAGGAAGGGCTCTCTGAGCTCCGTGGAACCCCAGGGGGTTCCAGCACAGACCACTTCCTTAATCCCTACTCCTCGGGATGTGAGAATAACTTACCCGAGGCCCTGCAGTCACCTCCACCTCATGGGCCTCTTTGCCAGTGGGCCCAGCAGTTTGGACTAACTCAAGGCCTCAAAAGACGGCGGTGGGGTTGGGCTCTCACCCTGTGATCAGTGGCCATCGCTGACACCGTGATCAGCAGCCTCAATGCTACACGGGAACTGGTTAGAAATGCACATCTTTAGGCCCCAGACATGGTGGAATGAGCAGCCTGCGGACACGGCCCAGGAATCTGTTTTAACAGCCCCTTCAAGAGATTCTGACAAAGGCTGAGGGCTGAGCATCTCTGCTCCAAGCCGCTCTTCCAATAGTCCCTCATTTAGGTGGCTTCTCCAAAGCATGCCTGAGTGGGGACTTCTGGCCAGGGACACTGACCAAGGACATCACTCAGTTGTCACTATGTCTCTCAGCTGGCCTTCTGCGGTGTCCTACGCATCTATCATTGCCAACCACATCACCTGATATTTGCTGGAGGGTTGGAAGGGGGAGGGGTGGGTGTGTAAAACCATTTTACTGGGTTTTGTCCTATGGTTCATTCATGGCGAGGTATTACCTCAGTGAGGGTGTGCGTGTTAATTTTACATGTGAACTAGGCTGTGTTACAGGGTGCCCAGATCAAGCCTTATTTCTGGGTGTCCTGTGTGATGTTACTGCTCAAGGGGGTAGACTCAATAATGACTGTAATGCGTTGCCACTCCAAGGCATCTTCCAGTCTGGTGAGGGACTGACCAGCTAACACAGTGGAGGAAGGCGGAACTCATTCCGCCTCCTTCCTGCCTTCTTGGTGGGCTGAGACATGGGTCTTCTTCTCCCAGACTGAGATTCCCAGCATCAGCTTCCTGGGTCTACAGCTTGCAGAAAGCAGATGGGACTTCGCAGCCTCCATAATTACGTGAGCCAACTCTTCATAAAAAACCTCATTTCTATATCTATATCCATATCCGTATCTGCATCCATATCTATATCTAATGTGTTCCTATCTAAACTTCATCCATCCACCCATCAACCCATGCACCCACCCTCCTATCCATCTATCATCTATCATCTATCTATCATCCATCATCTCTCTCTCTCTTGCTGGTTCTCTTTGTCTGGGGGTTCTCTGACAAGTACAATGAGAACACGCACTTTTGTGTGCAGGCACAAGCACATGCATCTGAAATGCACTCACTTGGGGGGACTTCTTGGTGTCACAGGCTCCTCATGGCTCCAGAGACATTAAGAATGGTTCTTGAGTACCCAGTGGGATTTGCTCAAGAGACCTCAGGGGCTTAAGGAGGAAATTTGAACTCCAAGTGCTTTCTTGTCTTGTTTTTCTTTTCTGTATTGTTAGACATCTGAGCTCTTGTTGTCTCCACACTGTGAATATTGCTATGGTGTCTCCCAAGTGTGCTGTGCACACACATTTATCCATCTATCTATCTATCTATTTATTTATTTATTTATTTCAGTATTAAGGATCAAACTCAGGGCCTCGGATATGCAAGACAAACACTCTACCACTGAACTATATCTCCAGCACTTTTTAAAAAAATGTTTTATTTTGAAAAAGTTCTCACTAAATTGTCCAGGCTGTCTCCAAAATCATCCTGCCTCAGCTTCCTGAGTAGCTGAGATTGTCATGTGTACAATCATACCTGGCTTCAGACATTCAGAAGTACTGGCTTTTGGTCCATTCATTCAAAAACAGATCCTTTCTCCACATATCCAAAAATCCCTAACATTAAAATATCCCTCTTATCAATCAGCAACAATAACAACAAAAATGTGTGCTTGCAATTCAAGAAGCTATGTATTTTGCATGTGCATTTACCTAATCTATGCAAGATAGGTATGTGTTTCAGATCAGTAAAATTATTCAAATACCAAGGACTGTAAATCTTGGAAATCTGTGATTTTACTTTTGGTTCTTAAATTGTCTGGGTGCAAGAGCTGCTGTATGATCATCTAATCTACAACCTCACCTCTGAGCTGAATCTGCCTTTGGCAGGAAGGAGTTCTTATCCCAAGTAAAAGGATTAGCAAGCAAGATTCAAAACAGAAACAGAGATGGCAAAGTGGTAATTTAATTTAATTACACTATAATTTAATATCTCCTGTGTTTCCCCGCCGAGCTTTGAGGACAGTGCATGGTGTGGCCGCCGGGCTACAGGAGTGCAAGGGGTAGTAGCATCTGCCAGCACCAGCTCATTTGTTTATAATCTAAGCCTCTGAAAACATCAGTTCATTTTAATTTTCTTACATAATATGAACGCATTGTTTTTCAATCATTTATCTACATTTTTATGAACAGGGGAGCTGAGCAAACAATAGTTTGATGCCCATTTACCTAACCAGTGAGTTAAGCTCGCTTCTCTAAGACAGGAGGGAAAAACAGCAGAACTCAACCGATCCTCCATTCCTGGTTACATCACCAGACCCCAGCCCAGACCCTAAAAACTGCCTAGAAATCTGTTGTCTTGGCTTCTTCAGTAATTCAGGGAGTAAAAGACAGATAGGACTTATGCCAGATTTCACTTTGTAGTGAATTATTTAAAATTGTTTAAAAGGATAAATATGCTGGAAATTAAATGTGACAGACTGTTAAAAATCGCCCAAGGCAATTTTTAGAACTCTTAACATTCCTGTTTTACTACCTCGGGTAAGAAAATGGTGATGCTGATAACAAAGAGAGGAAAATTTCACTTCCTCTTAAAGGAAGCTGTTTAGTTCTTGCAGGGGAATTGTGGTGTGGTCCAGTGTGGCGGGCTCTTTGGTGTGACTCCCATGTTCCCCTCCTAGACAAGGGGGCTTATTCCTCAGTTGTCGGGGTCCTACCTGCGATGGCGCATCCCTCCCCAGCAATCTCAGAAGCTGCTCTTCACCTAGAGGACTCTCTTGCTGAGAATCATCTCCCTTTCCCCAGAAGTGGTCCCCATCCCTAGGGGCCTCAATTCCAGGAAGCTCTGAAGGGCCATCTAGTTTCACGCCCCCAGTGGAATTGACTGACGCCTGGGTGCAACATCTCCTGCTCCATCCTGCTTTCCGCACCCGCTGACCAGTGTTCTCTCCAAGTGCACCCCAATAAAATTCTTGCACACTTGCCTTGGCCTCTATCTGTTTCCTGGCCAGTCGAGCCCAGGGGACCCATGAACTAAGCAAACATGTTATTAGGAAGAGGCGGATGAGAGGTACAAGGAGTTATTTTTTTGCTAAGATCCCTTTGGATGAGGTCCGCCCTCTTAGGTAGCTTCAGGTGTGCATTGTTGTCAACAATGGCACTTACGCTGCACAGCAGATCCCTAGAATACACTCATGCACCTCACTGAGACTTCATCATGGACTCCATCTGTGCATGCCCCAGAGCCCCATCACTCATGCGGGACCTTTTGAGAGATGATTGGGTCACTTGTGCACTATACTCACGGGCAGATTAGTCAGCTGATGAGTTTATAGCTAAATATGCTGTTAGGAGGTGGGGCCTGTTTGGAAGAGGAAGGTCCCTTGGGGCCTCGGCTGGAAGAGTTCGCCTCTTTCCTTGGCCCCTCCCTTCACTCTGCTTCCTGGCCGCCATGCGGTGAGCAGTTGTCCCTCCGCCAGTCTCTCTGACGTGCTGCTCCCGCTTGGGAGCTGGCTGACCATGGACTGAAACATGATCCCGAATACACGTCACCTCCATTAAGCTGTGGTGTCAGGTACAAGGTCTCCATGATGAGAAAATAATTAAGACAAATTTTGTGGCTGTTGATGGATACCTCCTCACTTTCCTCTTTCCCCAAGTTCCATATATCCAGTTTCAGTCTTTGATTTTGTGAATTTGACTATTTTTGACACCTCCTGCAAACAGAGGCATGTCGTATTTATGTGTCTGTATCCGGCTCAATTCACTTAACGTAATGTTCTCAATTTCCACTCCTGCTATTGCACATTGCAGAATTTCCTAGGACAGTGGTGGTGAACCCAGGGCACACGTGCCCTCTCTGTCAGCGAGCCGGCCAAGCGACCTCAGATACTCAGGCTTCCTCGCAGCGCTGGCACCCGGTGATTGGTAAGTGGGTCTGGGGTTGCAGTTCGGGCACTCGATCTTTAAGAGATTCGGCATCACCATTCTGTGGTATCTGGCATCCATCTCTCCACGCACCGTACTTCCTTTACACATATGTCTGCTGAAGGACAGCTTAGCAACTACAGACAGTGCTGCAAGGAACAGGACAGCACCAGTGTCTCTCTGATATCCTGACTTCCAGGCTTTTGAATAGGCAGCTGGAAGTGAGGCTGTGAGAGGTGTTCTTAGCAGTGACAGGACTGCAATCCTATCCACAGAGGGTGTTTCTGCTTCTTTACTGTGAATCCATTTTCATATCAAGTACAATTTCTTCCGGTTACAGGGCTTCACTCGTAATAATCCTTAAGTGACACCCACACGAACCAGTCAGGTATTTAATAAGCATCCACAAGGTGACTTTTTTTGACCGAAAATCCCCACACAGATGCAATTTGTTTACAGCATAACCATTTGGCGTTATTCAGATGATTTTCAGTTTTGTTGATAACAAGCTCATTTTTAGAAACTTTGTGTATAACAAGACCCTGTGATTCAGAGAGCTGAAAAGTGAGTTATTGACCCAATGTGGACCTTCTCTGATAGTTTCCCATAAGCTTCCAGAGTGTATATAATTAGCTCCTCATGAAAGCTATTAAAAAGGTACTTTTTGTTTTTTAATTACCTAACAGGACAGGCTGAGGTCCTGAGTACCAATGAGAGTCCGTGTGATCAGATGCACGTGCAGTTTCATAGACAGCTCGGGGGACTGGGCAGGCTCCACAGAGCGGCAGGAGCTGGGTGTAGTTAGCACCCCAGCTCCACGTGTCTCCCTCAGCAACACCCAACCAGGGCAACACCACAGTGTCCTCCTGTTCCCTCCGCCAGTCCACACCCAGCACGGCTGGTCCGGCAGGGACAGAGGAGGAGCTTGCTAGGCAGTGCCCTCAGGACACAGCCACACTCTGGCCTCGGTGAATCCTCTGATTTGCACAAACCCAGGAGCTGCTTGGGTGCTGCTGGATCCCTTGGGATTTGGGGACCCAGAAAAAAATGGCTGATTATCTTGATTTTTTTAAAAATGATGAAGAAACACACATTCTTCATTTCAACTCCAAAACTTCCACAATCTCTGGTGTTTCCTGTAAATCCAAAAACCCTCAAGCGTGACAGCCACACGTACAAGAGCCTCGACTGTTGCAGAGAATCACACTGCACAGAAAATGAATTTCAGCAGTTTCCCCTTTCTCGCTCTCTCCCCTACTGCTCTTTGTAATTTAGTATTAAAATAGTGATTTAACATTTTAATGTGGCATAGTCAACAATACAGGTTAGTGCAATGAAAAGATAATTGCTGTAACATTCTAAAATAATTCATTACTGCATTTTTTAAATAATAAAAACAGTACAGTGCTTTTGCATTTTAGACTCAGCCCAAACTTTAATAATCTTTTGTATTCAAATGACAGGATGTAGAACATTTGAATGTGGCATACATACCCATGAATGATTTAGGAGAACTGTGAAATTATATTAAATTTGAAGAACATAGTTTAGTGTGGGAGGAGGGGAAAAAGCCCTAATGACTTCACAGGAGAAACATTTATTGGAAGATCACGTTACCTTTGTTTGTGGTATAATTGTCTCGGAGGGAACAAGTGAGATTGTTTTGATGGTAAATTTATTGCACAATTTTTTGGGGCCCGGGCCCGCGGGATCTTGTTGAAAGGGTTTTGTGACCCCTGAAGCGGCAGGGAAACTTGGTCACTCCCTCAGAAAGTGTCTGCCAAGTGGTCCCATCCTGGGAGAATCAAAGGAGACGCTCCCGCGGGGGGGGGAGTGGCAAGCGTGGCAAGTTGTCATCGGCTCTCCATGAAAGGGAGCAGTCATACATCTCTCGCTTCCATCAAAGATGTCGCCTTTCCTCTAAGCAAGTAACTCCAAAGCGTTCTGTGTCTCCTCTTCCTGGATGCTCAGGTTGGGACATCCAACCTGAGCTGGGCTTCTACCACCTGCTGGCCATGTGAACTTGACCCAGTTCCCATCCCCCAAGCCTGTTTCATCTCCCAGGAAGCGGGAACCATAAGTGGCCTCGGTCCTGTGCCACCGTGAGGACCTATGAGATGCACCTGCCTGCATACCTGGGGCTCGGGACACAGTCACCTGCCAGCCACAGGAGCCACCAGTATAACCCTGACTCGCTGTCTGTGACGAACGTCGTGTTTAGTCTGCCTGCATCCAGGTTCTGTCTCCGATTGTGAACGAGAAGATGTATTTTAACACCTCAGGCCCCAGCTTGGTGGCCACCATTGCCCTGGACAGCTAGAAGAGGTGGAGGAGATAAAGTGTCACCTTGACTGCTCCTGTCACTCACGTCTCTGGCACAGGCGTCCCATGTCCTGGACAGGCCCCACACAACCACTCCTGTCCCCATGCCTCCTTGAGAAGTGCCCAGCTCTGCCTCCCACCCCACCACCTTGCCCCCCACTGTAATATGAGCTTGCCCCAAACCTATGACCAGTCCTGGCCTTATCCACAGGGAACCGGGGACAACTAAACAGCTCTGGTGACTCTGTACCGAAGGAGCCCAAGATGTCTTCCACTTTGTTTAAGGCATAATAAAATCTAATCATAATAAAATTAAGCATTTTTGGAAGTGTGACCGTTTTGACTATACTGGTTCTGCCAAGAAGAAAAACCTTCTGCCTAGCAAAAAAACAACCAACAGAGTGGAGCTAGAATCTACACAGCAGGAAAAAGATCTCACCAGCTTTTGCGTGGACAGAGGACTAATACCTAGAGTACATAAAGAACTCAAACAAATTGGATCCCCAAAATAACAGAAAATGGGCAACTGAAATGAACAGACACTTCACAGAAGAAACACCAATGACCAATAAATACACAAAAAAATTCAAACTCCAGGGCCATTCGACATACACAGATTAAGACACAGAGAGGTCCACCATACCCCAGAAAGAAACCAAATAAAAACAAATGCAGGTCAGGCAGCAGAGGCAACAGGAACCCACTGCATGGAAGATGAGAACACAAACTAGCAAAACAGCTATGCAAAATAGTGTGGAGACTCTTCAAAAACTAGAACTAGAAATTCCCTTAAATCAGCTATTCCCTTTCTAGAAATCTGTCCCAAAAAGTTACAGACATCATGTCATAGTGACCCATGCACACTCATGTTTATAGCAGCACAATTCATAATAGCAAAGTGTTGAGAGCAGCTTGTATGTTTATCAGCAGATGAAGACAATGTGGTATTTACATACAAGCGAGGACCACTCTGCTACAAAGAAGGATAAACGTGAGTCATTTGTAGGACAGTGGATACACTTTGAGACCATAATGTGAAGCAGAATAAATTAGGGGCACTGTTTAAATATTATCTAATTACTCTTAGTTAGAAATCCAAATTACAAAAAAAGACCAAAATAAAAAATAACAGGAAGTAGAGAGACCTTTCTCAAATGAGGAGACCGAGAGATAGAGGGAGGGGCAGGCTGGGAATTTGGCTCAGCAACACAAGTGCCCGTCTGGTAAGCACTAGGTCATGAGTTCGTTCCCCAGTACCAAAAAGAGAGAGAGGAAGAGAGAGAGAGAAAGAGAGGGAAAGGGGGGAAAAGGATGAAAAAAGAATGAGAAGGAGTTACAACATGCGCTCATTCCACACAGGAATATAAACATTACATGCCACAAACATGGACTAATAAAATAAAATTAAATTTAAAAATAAAATGAACAACAAGTAGCGTTTTATGGCACCTCCTTTATCCTAGTCGCTTTCCACAACTCAACTCATGTACTTCTCCTAATACCATACGATGTAGTATTATCATCATTCTCATTTGACAGATGAGGAAACTGAAGCACAGAAAGGCTGAGTGGGACAGAGTGGAGATTTGAGCCCAGCGCCACACTCACTTACCCACTTTCCCCACCATGAGCTTCTCCTTCCTGTCTCAGCCTCCAGTTAATCCTTCAGCCCAAAGATGAAGGTTGGAACCCTTGGCCCATGACAGTTGTGGTGGTGGTGAGCCCCGGGAAGCCTTGGTCCTCGCCGGGGACCAGGGAGGCTGGCTCCCTGCCCTGAGCCCTCGGCCAGCAGAGCTGCACCTTTTACCCAGCATCCGGCCTCTCTGTCCTAGACCCCGCCTCACGCTGCTGAGTGGTTCCCCTTCTTACCCGTGAGGTCTTCTGTCTCCCACCTCACGCTTGGCTCACTGGGTCCCTGTTTAGGCCCCAGCTCCTCCAGGCACGGTTCTCTGTGCCCAGCTCTGTTCCTGATGGCGCATGGGGTTTCTCTTGGCCAGGAGCACCCACATGTAAGACAGTGGCCGCACCATCTTCACACCTTTCCCCCAAGGCTGAGTCAGGGGGAAGCAGCCAGGCTTGGGGAACCCACGGTTGGCCTTTCCTCAGGTACAGGAGACAGAGAATCCTCCAGAAGTTCCTTGGGACCAGCACTTGCCCATGTCAACCTGTTCAGCAGGTGTGCACGGGCTTCCGGCTGGGTAGAGGGGAGCAGGAGAGAGGGTGACGGAAGGAGCCAAGACCGGCAGACAGTGCTCAAGGAATGAAGGTCAGGGCTGCCCCTCTGAACTAGGGCTTCCAGCATGAAAATGAGCAACAGAGCACTTTGCAGTTCAATGCCCAAGATATCGGAGCATCCAGGACTCTGCAATCCTAAATCAACTGAGTTAGTTAAGTAATGAAATCTACCTCAACGTACTGTGGGTGTTAGGGTGTCAACTGGATTGGCTTTGGGGCGACTGGTGGAGCTGGCTCCTGGGTGTGTCTGGGGGGTCACAGAGCCGTGGCCTTGGGGTCGCCACCTGGGCCCTGGCACCTTCCCCTCTGATGCTGTACCCGCTCCACTCCTTCCCCATGCCCTGAGCAGCCCTGCCCACCACACCCTTCCCCCGGACGGCTCTGCCTCGGAGCAGCCGGAGAACAAACTCAGCCTCTCTCCTCTAAACCATGGGTGCTGACCACCGTGTCTCCTTGAGAAGAAAGCGGGCTGGTGCATGTACTAAAACACAGTCGGGAAGTACAGAGCAAGCTGGCCAGGGGGTTTCTGTGTCTGTTTATCCACTTGTCTCCTCCCTTTTTCTCTGAAGCCCTTGTCTGTCTCCATCCCTATTTCTCTCTCTCCCTCCATTTCTCTCCTCCCCTCTTGTTCCCCTTGCATTTTTCTCTTCTTCTCTTTTCCCGTTCTCTGTCTCTTTCTCTGTCTCTCTCTCTGCCTCTGCTCCCCTCCAGCCTCTGACCCCCTCTTCTGACTGATGGAAGAGTGAGCCTCCACCACATGAGTGGATGAAACTTGCGACAATTTCCTGGCTCCCTGCATGCCAGGGCAGGCTGTGAGACACACTCAGACACCACGGCTGTGGCTCCCACACAGGGACAGAGGACAGTCCACCAGCCAGTCGGGGCCAGCCTGCGCCAAGTTGGGGTGAGGCTGTCAGTGCCCCATGGTGTAGCAGGCCCCTCAGCAGGCAGTTCCGTGGTGCAGTCTGGGTCTGCTGGTCTGCCCTGTTGTTTCAGGGTTTCGTTCTCCCGGACGAGTTTTCCTGGACGTTCTCTGGTCTACCAAGCATCCCCCCAGTTTGTGCTGGCACAAGCCAGCTGCTTTCTGTTGCATGCACCCGAGGACCTCGGACAACGTGCTGGGAAACATACTTGCAGCGTTTTACAGACAAAAGCAAGAGATCCTGAAAACGTAAACGGTTCCCACAAATTCAATAAGGAGAGATGCACACTCCAATAGCAAAAAGGGCAAAGGGCACAGACAGACAGTGAGCTAAAGAGAGAGTATGGGTGGACACAGAGAAAGACATCTGCCTTCGCATTTCCAGAGCGCCAGCACTGCAAAAACTGTTGAGAAGTCATTCTCCCCGCACCATCCCCAGGACATTGTGGGGGTGCGGAGGCTCAGCGGTGGAGGACAAGGGTTTGCTGGGGTCTAAAATGGTGCAGCCCATCTAGGGTTGGGGGTGGGGATCAGATACTGCGAGTCAAGGTTGCTCGTAGGAATTCATCCCGGATAAAGCTCAGGCACTGTGAGTCCATCCTGGCCACCTCCCCAGGCGAGGGGCCTCGCGGTGGGAAGCATAGGCTCCCAGGGCACTCAGGACACCCGTGGCGGGGTTTCCTGGGATGCAGGTGCCACGGACTCTCCACTCCCACGGGGCGCCACGGCACTCTGCGCTCCCTGGCTACATGCACACCATTGCGTGAGCGGGGTCACTGTGCGTGTATGGTTATGTGACACCCCTTCCTGCCCCTGCCCAGAGTCGCTGCCCTGGAGTCCTGCCCCTGCCCAGCCCCTCCTCCACACTCTCCTTTTGGACCAGGGAAGGCAGAGGCCTGGAGCAGAATGAACCAACCAGGTGCAGTCAAGAAAAGGAACACTCACTATTAGCAACTGGTGCTCCAGTCCATCCTGGAAAGCAGTGGAGACTTGTTTGAGGGTCTATGCCTCATGTCCTCCTCTTCCTCTCTGCTCCCCAAACCCCGAGTCCTCCTGGCTCCCTCCTCTCCCCTGGCCGTGGCTTGTTTGTCACCCCTGCAGTAACTGAGGCCTTCCCTTGTCCCCCATGAACAACCGCAGCATATGGGGGCTGATGTGTAGCATAACAGTGACATGTGTGCTTGCATGTGCCCTGCCTTCAATCCCCAGCACCCAGAATAATAACAACAGAAGTAAAAATAAACTGCACAAGGTCCCATCCCCCTTCTGGCTTTATTGCTCTCCATGGCACTTACCATTGTGTGTCTCACCATTCATTCCCAGTCTGTGTCTCTCCCACCAGAACATAAACTCCGTTGGTGGGAGGGGAGTTTTGTTCCCTTCCCCATCTCCAGTGACCAGGAGGGAAGCTGTCACAGAGTGCATGTCCCAAAACTACATGCTAAAGCAAAATCATCTTTGTTCATGTTCACAGTAGAACACACAAGACTTCCTACATGTTCTGTAATGGTAGATGATAAATAAATTATACCACATTTATTCAAGGGACTGATTGGTACACTGTGGTAGGTAGAAAAATGATCACCAAAGATATCAGGTCTTACTTTCTGGAAAACAGAAATGTAATCCAATTTGGAGAAAAGAAGCTGCAGGTGTGATGAAGTTAAGAAATTCAAGCAGGGATTATCCTGGATTTCCAGGTGGGCCCTCAAGGCCCACCTGGAATCTTTGTAAGACAGAATCTTTGTAAGATGGATGCAGAGGAAGAATTCCACACACCCTGAGGAGGTTGGGTAAAGATGGAGCAGAAAGAAATGAGATGACTGGAGTGATGTGGCCATGAGCCAAGGGATGCTACAGCCCCCAGAAGCTGGGCGCCCTGCTTCCAAGCAGGCAATATTGATTCCAGACTTTTGGGCTGCAGGACTATAAGAGAATAAAACTTCTGTGGGGTCAAGTTCCCAAAGGTGGGGTGACTCATTACCACAGCCACAGGAACCTGATATGTACCACCAGCTTTTAGAGGAGCGTTTTGGATTCCCTCGGTTTTCTTTTTTGATCAAGGCACCTCAACTATCAAAAAAATATTTCTTTTACTTTTTTGTATTTAATCTTTTATTCAAAGGTAACTGCAGATTTCCATGCAGTGGTAGGGAACGCTGCAGAGATTCTGTGCGCCCTTTCCCAGGGAACACAGCTAGGCTTTATAAAATGATGATGCCCCCCACCAGGAAGTTTCGGATCAAAATCGGGGTCCCTGCTGTGCCTCTTCTGATGCCACTTGGGCAGCAGTGCTGGGGCTCCTCCTGGCAGCCTCACTGGGGAGAAATCGAGGGTCCCTCTTGGCCGCTGCTGGTGGGGCTGGGGTGGCTGCAGCTTCGCTGGTGCTAGGCTGGAGTAGAGCACTGCTGTCCGACAGCTTTGTTCTCGGCCGGCCTTTGGCTGGCGAGCCCGGGCTCCTGACAGAACATTTTTTCCTGTGCCTGTCTGTCAATGTTTCTGGGTTGTCGGTTTCCTCAGGAACAATTGTGGGTTAAAAGATCACAGAGAAAATGTGGGGAACCACCCAGAGGACTCTCCTTGGCTCTCCTTGAAAGAGCAACTCTCTCCATTTTGGATAAACTTGGCCCATCTCCATGTACTAATATGTACAGAGCTGGCTGGGCTATTTCTTTATCCCCTAAGTTGGCTCTAAGCAATGTAAACGGGGCTGGCTGAGGAGCTGATGTGTCATCTCTGAAGCAAGGTGACTGTTGCTGTTTCCCCACCCAGTGGTTCCCAGAAAAACCTGGTTGAGCCTGGCTGGATAGAGAGACGTGCTCCATGCTGTCACTGCGGGCTGGGACTGAGCCTCAAGAAAGAGGGCAAGAAAGACTTCCCAGGGCAAAAAAGACATCAGAGCTGAAGCACCAACCCCAAAACATTAGATACCACCTCAGCTGTGTTATGCAGATTGCTCTCTGCATTTCTCTACCTCTGCATGTCGCAGAGGTGATCTCAGCTCTCAGGCACTCATGTATTTCCTGCCACCTCACTGTCACTCATCCTTCAGCCACTCCTCCATGGAGAATTAATAAAGCCCCAGTTGGGCCCTGGGTCAGGGCCTTTGTCCTGGTGAACCACTATCCTGGCTGGACTTAGGGCTCCCTTGGCTCCGCGCAACTGTACATGTGTCTTAGTGTCTTTATTCTCACCATGAGTTGCACTGGAAGTGGTAGATTAGAATTCACTTGCTGGAATTCCACTAACTTCTCCATGGAATTACACATATGAACTTCCCAGCCTGTGATAAGGACAGGAAAAGGCTCTTTATAAGAAAACTCAACACACTCACCAAGTAGAGGTCTCAAAGCCTGAAGGTCCCCACTCAGTCCACCCTTCCTCTTCTCCCCACCCTCACCATCTCTTAAGCTTTTCATGTGTAAACAATGCCCAGGGTCTTGAGTTATGCTTAGTGGAAGGGTAAGGAAAAGTATGCCCATTCCATTTTGCCATGAAATGGGAAACCCTATTTTCAGGGATTTCCACTGACAGAGACAATAAAGGAGTGAAATATTCAGAAAGCTCCAACCAGCAGAGAAAGCCACTCTTTAAGGCTTCCAGTCCCATAGTCAATTGACGTTTCCCGCAGGCTCAGGAACTTAATATTATACTTTGCATATGCTTTTTGCTGTTTCCTGAGAGCTCCCCTTTTCAATTCTGTGGCAAAGGGTCCCTCTTGTACATTTTCCCCAACCCGCTTAACCAAACAGGAGATATCTAGTAATTGTCTACAAACCAAGCAATCCGGATCCCAAGAAGAGCACGGAGGGAGAAATGTCACCACATCCTGTGGGCTCGAAGTGTGGCACAGAGCGAGGCATCCCTGACGTCCCTTTCACATCAAGTCCACCAGGCTGACTTTGTGCGACATGAATGAAAAGCTCGCTCCCTCGATGGGGCTGGAACCCAGCCCAAACCACAGCCCGCGGTACTCACCCTAGGTCTGCCTGTCGTCCTCCAGTGCCTGAGTGTGCGGAGGGCCGGCTGGTGCCATAGGTCCATCTGCTCATGTGTCTCTACCTTATTCTCTGGGACAGATGCTCTCTAGGTGCCTGAGCAGGCGACCTTTACAAACCAAGCTCTTGCCCATGCACAGGTGGCATAGACCAGCTGTATGCCAGCCCCCCATCTGGTACTTATATTTGGGCCCGAAGAAACCGGACAGCTGATGGTAAATGCAAACCCCACGTTACGTCTTGTGTTCTGGGCTCAGTGGTCTCAAGCAGTGACCGAGGCTTCAGCAGGCTGTCACCGAGGATGGGGGTGCCAACTGGTCTCCATGACTACCCGCACTCCTGGAATAGCACAGTGGTGACAGGCTAAGGTCCCTCAGAGGTTCTTTTTAGGGTGCAAAACTCGATGGCAATGACAACCTCCTCTCCTTGAGTCTTTAAGACTGAAATATCTCATCTGCTGTATGGTTTAACGTGAACTGGTGCAGGAATGAGGCTGTCTCGGTGTCTGGAATACAGATAGCCCTAGGACCGGGCCACCTTGTTCTAATTTTGAGCCTTCCTTGACTTAAAAAACATTGTTTAACCAACGCCTTTGTCCCTTCCAATTGGGATGTTATAAAGATTGCATCCTCATTTGAATGTCGTACATGAGACATATGTCAGTACAGATTCTTTTGATGTAAGATGTATTTATAGGAAAAGCACTGTCCTTGGGTTTCCAAACTGTAGTTTAATCTGAACTCTTGGTTTATTAATTCGTATCAAATCTTCACACTTTGAATGGTTTTCTCCTTTTCATCCTCAATCCAGATCTCAAGGACAATATATAGAAATTAGTTTTTTCAGTTAAAATGGGGCAGGAGGGATTGTGTTAAATGCCTTCAGAGAATTAACATGGAGCTCACTGTGACGCATGCCAACTCTACAATACCTTTGTTTGCCATTGTCCTTGATATTTTTATTTTAATCATTGATATCTGCTTTTATGGAAACTGGCTTAATTTAGATACTCAGTGTTTTATACTAATGGTGAGTAGAGGGAGGAAAAGTTTGGTGTGCAGAACTGACCTGGCTTGGATGACTGGCCCTGAGTGGGTTGGATTTTCACCTGACTGATGGCAAAGGAGCTCTTTTGAATGGTTAATTCATGGCGCTAGGAAAGCAATAAAGTTAATTTCTCAATAGCAAACCCTGGGATGTGCCAGGTACTTCAGAGTAAAGTTGTGATGGAGCTGGGCTAACTCAGAAGCGTAACACTGGACACCCCAGTTCTGGTACTGACAGTTTTTTAAATTAATGTAGTTGGTGGATTTTGATGATTAATTTACCATCTTTTTGTACCCCCGGGGGGGGGCATTGCGAGGAGAATTCAGTGAAAGGGTCATCGTGACAATGCTCTGTCAGCAGGGGAACAGGGCTCCTGTGTTCATCTTTGCCTCTGTCACTGTCGCCCTGGTGGCCACATCTTTACCACGTCAGAGCCCCTCTGGATGTCTGCGAGCCGGTTCTCAGAGTTCTCCTGCTCGGAACCCTCTGACTCGCCCTTCTCTCCGGCTCCTCTATCCCCTCCTCTGGCTTCCAGCCCCTCTTCAGTCTTCCAGACTGAGCGACCTCACACCTTTCCAAAAGGATTCATTTTCCTCCTCTATGGCTTCTTCCTTGGGCACCATGACAGTCTCAGCAGTGCTGGGTGTCAGCGATGACCGAAGACAGAAACTCACCTTTCCAGTGGCTGCTGCGTGGCAAGGCCTCCCCTGCCTCCCACACTTTTCCTGCAGACACCCTCTGTCCAGATCCAGGGCACCCCACAGCGCTGCCCCACTGAGCTCATCACCCAGAGCACCCTTGCTGTCCCTCGCACGAGGTGTCCCTCGCACGGCAGCCCCTGGATCCAGGAAGGTGGCACCAAGGCCAACTTTTGTAGCCTGCCCACCATTTTCTGAGTCAGAGGACGCCATGACAAGCCTTCTGCTATGCGGACACTCGCTCGCCCCCAGCAAGATGCTTGATCAACAGGTCTCATCACTTCCCTCTGACCTTGGGACAGCTTTCCCTTTGGCCTCTGCTCACCCCCGATCCTCCGCCTGCAGCTCCTGGTGTGCCTGTAGGAAGGGCCCGTGGGAGGGAAGCAGAGGGATCCCATCATAACCCCGCTGCAGGTGCGTAACACCAAGGCTACTCACCCACAGGAGCCTGTTTCAATGGAGCCAGCTCAGAACACCGCCTTTTCTTGCTGCCCAAGGGATCACAGCCGTGCAGTGCACGGTCCCAGCGTGCTAGGCTGCATGCCAGGTGCTTCACGTCGGTGTCTTTACGACGGTCCTGCAGGCTAGCCCGTCCCTCTTTCGTGGCTGAGGACACGTGCCAGTTAGGAAGTTTACCCAGGAAGCAAAGCTTAGAAAACGACAAAGCCCCAATCTAAATCTTGCCCACTTTGTCCCAAACCACCCCAGAGATCTCTCTGCCCAACCCAAATGCTGTCCTGTAACACAAAAGCTAGCTCTCCTCCCATTAGCTTTCTTGGTCCCTAAATTGTAGCTGTCAGGAAATAGAGAGCAAGACCACTGCTTAACTAAGTCAACAAATGCTAATGACTCCTCCCCTTAAAAGAACTGTGAATCTGAGAGAAAACTACGGGAGAAAATGATCTCGGAGAGGCGCCTATCTGTTCTTCCTTAGCCCAAGTCCCCAGAGCTCCTGTCCCGTCCCCACCCATCCACCCACAGGTGCGCGCACACACAGGCACTTGTTTCTGAAGAAGGAGAGGTGAACAGTTTGGAGCTTGCTTTGCGCTGACTGCAGGTTTAGGCACGGACGAAGTGGCTCAGAAAGCACTATCGGCAAACTGGCCTCAGCTTACATAGGGCATCCAAGGTTCACTGGAACACAGTCTGTTCAAAGCAACTGGCCTTTCCTATCAGCCGGAGGATACAGGACACTCTCCATTCAGTGCTTCAAATTCGGCCACCAGAAAAATTATTTGGCAAGGAAACTGCTGAGGATCCCAACAGAGGAGACACCATGTCAGTATAGAGTCTCTCTCCCCCTCTCTGTCTCTCTGTGTCTTTGTCTCTCTTTTTCCCTCTCTCTGGAGACTTATCAGCCTGCTTTGAGCTCTGCTATCAGAAACTTTGAATCATACATGTCAAGTCTCTATAACTACGTAATTAACCATAGCCCAAAGTCTCTTTGAAAAATGGTTTATTGTAAATTATATGAGGAATGCATAATGATGGGCTCACAGTTAATACAGAAGCACATAGAGTAAAAATCAAGGTGGGTGTGGTGGTGTGCTCCTGGTATCCCAGCACTCGGGAGGCTGAGGCAGGAGGATCGTTGCAAGTTCGAGACCAGCCTGGGCTACAGGGTGAGCCCAAAGCCAGCCTGAACTGCACAGCGAGACCCTGTCTCAAAAAGACAAAAAATAAAATAAAATAATAAAATAAAATAAGAACTAAAACCTGCTTACCATCTTCATTTCTACTTTAGTCTCTTTCCCTCAAATAAGCTAGTATTCATAGTTTGCTATCCAGCTCTCTACACCTCTTTCCAGCATTTACATACAGTTAATTTACATACAAATGGATTTTAAT
Source organism: Dolichotis patagonum (assembly GCA_004027295.1). Classification (NCBI taxonomy): domain Eukaryota; kingdom Metazoa; phylum Chordata; class Mammalia; order Rodentia; family Caviidae; genus Dolichotis; species Dolichotis patagonum. The sequence continues at coordinate 141,620 of PVJX010000597.1, read as the reverse complement.
TTTTTATATGACTGAGTTTATACTAAGTATAATCTGAAATGTGACTTGTTTGTTTAAGGTATCTTTAAGATATTTCCTTTTCAATACACCTGCATACCTAGTTTGTCCTTTAAGTAGCTGTATAATATTCAATATTGTACAGTAACACCTCAGTTCACAAACACCTCCGTGTGCAAACAATTCGGTCTGCAAACAAGTGTATTCAGAAAATTTTGTTTCTGCTCTCAAACTCCCCATCAGGGAGCAAACACAACCAGAGCCATCCTCCCCACAGGGGCACAAATGCAGTGGTCTTCCCCAGAATTGTGAAACACATTAAGTCGGTGAACCGAGATACCCCTGCATGTGTCTGGTAATATCTGTAACCATTCCTCTACTGACAGACTTTTCATGATCCAACTTAATATCCTCGCTAGCAACCCTAAAGTAAGCAGAATATTTTGTGGAAGCAAAATTACTAGTCAGAGTGTCCTGAAGTTTTTCTTTTCAACAATTGTCTTACTTTCTAAAAGCTTCATTCAGAGAGTCTTAAAGGAAAGATTACTTACGACATAAAGCCAGGACCGGGGGTTCAGCTCAGCGGCCTAAGTGCCTGCTTGGCAAACTCGAGGTTGTGAGTTCGATCCCTGGGCACCAAAAAAAAAAAAAGACATAAAGCCAGAGAGACATCCTCCTTCTGATCTTAGATTACTGTATAAAATATTGGCTCTAGAAGCAGGTTATGTATTTAACGTCCCGCTAGGTGCCAAAGCACTAAACTGCAGAGTTCCTAGAAGAGGACCTCTGTGTGGTGCTGGAGTTGAAAGGCAAGAGCGAAGGTGAGGGGAGCTAGCCTCTACCGAGGGCCTGCTCGTGCTGCCCACAGCCCTTCTGCCTGGTGACTCCCTCCATCCTCACCGAGGACTCCAAGGGTGTGCGCTTTCCCAGGCAAGGGCTTTAAGGGCTGTCGGCCTCAGTTTCCTCCTTGTCCTGTCCAAAGGAGCGCTGCCCGCCAGCCCTGGCCTTTGAGAGCCACTGTCCACCTCTGTGCTGTAACCCACCCACAGGTGGGAGCTCCGGACAGTCCCGGTGGGGAGGGGGGTTCTACCATGGGAATTCAGAGTTCCCAGGCCAGCACTCGAACTGCAACCCCGCCCAGCCTCCGTGGATGACCAGCCCTGGCCCCCTCCTTCCATTCCACAGCCACCCGCCAACACCCAAGTCACTGCCCGCCACCGACACCTAGAGTCACATTCAGCTCTGCGCTGTCCCTGCAGCACCCTCTCCCACACTCACCCTGTCTCTCCACCCCATACCCCACAGGGCGGGGCCAGCAGAGATGGAAACAGAGAGCAAGAATCCAAGGCTAAGTGTACTGTATTGACCGTGTCAAACAGCGCACAATAAGCAGAGTCCCATCCTCTGCCACGAAGGCTCACGGGGAAAGCAGGGCCCTGAATTAGCACCCTGCACCCGTCCTAGGAGGGAGGCACCCAGGGCGTGTGTGGGTCTGTGAGGTGAATCGTGTCTGTGGGATCATCTCGAAGCAGTTCTGCCCCGATGGGGAAGTCATGAGCCCACAACGTTCTGGTCAGCAATGGCACACCTGCAGACAATGTTGGCCTCAACAAAGTCAAATTATACTGACTGATGCCGCTGCAGCCGCCTTAGCGTGAGGACACCAGGTAGGGTTTGCACAATGATGCAGTTGCTGAGGAAACTGCCGTTTCTCAGGGCACACCCTGATCGCCAAGCATGTGTGGCCCTTGTCACCCCCACATGGGTGGTTACCATAAAAGTTCAAAATCCTCACTGCACAGAGCAAGCTGCGGCCCGCAGGAGCTGACAGCCTCGAGCAAGGGTTCGCAGGTCGTCCCCACAGAGCTCAGGAAGTGTCTGTGTAACCAGTGGTTCTCCAAACGAGGCCCCATCTGTCCACAGGTCCCAGGGGTGGTGCTGGCTTTCTCCTCACACACTCTCACCAAAATGCAGCAGATTAAGTGCAGAAGCTGCTGAAAGAGTCTCACTGTCCTCTGTGAAGCCAGCATTAGATGTTCTTCCCACCAATTGTTTTTGTTTGGGGAAAGTTATTTTACATAAAAATATGTTATTTATGCTGGCACACTTACTAGCATTATTATTTTGAAACAAGTTCCCAAATATTTTTCAAATGTCTTAGTTTTCATTTCTCACATGATACATATTTCCCTAAAGGATAGTATCTAGAGACACAATTCACATAAGCAAAAGCTTTTTTGCATCCTGAATGGTTTTTCTTTTTCTTTATTTCTTTTTTCTTTTTGACACAAAGTCTTATTATGCAATTCAGGCTGTCTTCAAACTCGTAGCGCTCCTCCTGCCTCAGCCTCCCGAGTGCTGGGGTTATGGGCTGTGCCACCATCCCCACTATATCCTGAATGTTTATTTATACTTTTAGGACAACAAGACATCCCCCCTCCGGGCCTTCATTCCTTATCTAACGCATCACGGTACTTCTGCGTGTCAAATGAGAAGACATCACAACTGCAGTCTTTAAATTCATGAATAATGCCCCGCGTGCCTGCGCACATTTTGAATCCTGCGATTCGGGAAGGGAGCCGGAGCTGGGAGACAGCACGGCTGACGGGGCCCCCTGGGGGCTGGGCTGGGCTGGACGGTGGGGCCAGACATTCATGTTTTTATTGGTGGACGTTAAAGGAAGCAGAGGCCTCCTGGTGCGGGTGAGCAGCCCGGGACAGCAGGAGGAGGCGGGGCAGCGCGCGTGGCTGACTTCACTGCCCACCTGCAGGACGCTCCCGCGGGCAGAGGTCAGCGGCGGCATCCGCGCTGCTTCCCGGTCCCCAGCCCAAGGCTTTGCCCTCCCGAGTTTGGGGTCGCGAGACTCCGTCCCTTCACCTCTGTGTCCCACCCCAGGCGACGTGTTTCCGCGGTCGGCTTTCTCAGGACGCCGCCAGCCGGGCATGATGGTGGTGCCAAGCCCGGCATCTCGGGCGGGCAAGCTGAAGGCTGCAGGGTGGGGACCCGCGGTCCCCCCTGTGCACCTCTGGGGAGGCTGAATCCCTTCCCCTGCTCGGGTTCTTCATTGACCTTGAAAATGTTGGCGGGCACTGGGGGAACTGTGGCAGGGGCTGCAGAGCTGCCCAAGGCCTGGAGGACCGCGGTCTCTCCAGCGAGCGGGGCGCAGTCCCCAGGCGTGGACGCGCAGCGGGCCGCAGCCGCGGGGCCTGGGCTGTGTTTCTGGTTCCATCTGCAGCACTGGAAGAGTTCCCGGGATCCGACAGGGCAGGGACTCAGACCCTTGGCCGTGGGCCATGAAGCGCCCTGCCCGAGTATGATACAAAACCTTCCGCTCCATTGACGTATTGATTTGTTTTCTTTTCGCTGTCTCCACGTAGCGCACACATCCGGCTCCCGCGGAGCTCCCCGGCGCAGGGCCTCCTCAGCGGACGCTGTTTTGAGCAGAACAGGAGCTCCCGGAGGGAAGGCTCCGTGCGTGCGCGAGGCCTGACATGATGCAGGCATTTAAACAGTAAGCGTGGCCAATCTTCCCTGGATCTAGCGGAAAAGGAGGCTGAGGTGTGCATCGGTCACAGGGTGCCCAAGGACACCCTGGCCTCCTCTCAACGAGGTAGGGGCTCCTGGTCGCTTGGTTTGTGCCCTTGCCGCTCCAGTACCAGCTGGAGCAGCAGCTGGACAGGGTGACAGAGGAGAGAGCAGGCAGAGACCAGGACGAGAAGGGGGAGGGGGACAGGCCTCAAAGCTTCCCTCGGTACAGACAGCTCCAAAGTAAAAGATGCCGAACACCGGTGTGCACAACTGTCTCGTCGTGTCCTGCTTTTGAGTGGGAGTGGGAGCTAGAGGGTAAGTTACCAGTAGTTTTCAACTCCTTAGATTGCTGCCCACAATAAGCAATGTGGCTGACTTTACAGGCAGCACAAGTGCAGTGTGTACACACGCGTGTGTGCACTTACACACTTTTGCATCCCCTCCCCGGAGCCCGCCTGCCTCAGCTTTTGAGTGCTGAGATGACAGGCCAGGGCCACCACACCTGACTATTTTCTATCTGTTCTATTTCTTTTCAAAATTTCTTGGTGCTCTAAATCGAATTCATAATCATTAATGACCATCAACCTTGCAGAGCTCAGAGGTACAGAGAAGTTACTTTTGACCCCCTGTGTGTTACACCCAGTGTGACTGAGCCCTGGAGACAAGTCTGACCCGGTAGTGGGGGTTCCAGAGAGACCACCTGGTCCCCATCTCACACTTGGCCCCTCCGTCTTGTGGGATTCAGCTGTTCTCAGCTCCAAAATGTCTCCTTCTGGCCAAGTTCTGGAGCTGTGAGCTGCAGGCAGATCTGAGGGCCTGCCCGGGAATCTCCCGGAGAGCGCAGGGACCCAGTGCAGGCGCACCTCTGCACAGGAGGGAAGGTGGCAGGCACTGAGTTCAAGGGGGATGGAGGGAAGGGCGACAGCTGCCCCTCTCCTGGCAGCCTCACCTTGCGCGGCCACCCCGGGGGCCCTCCTCCACCCCCAACTCACCTTCTCCACCCTCCTGGCCACTTGGTTGGCTCAGTTCATTTCCTTCCATGTCCCTTTGGTCAGATGAACTTTGAGGTGAAAGAAATAAAAATTGGGAAAGAGATGAAAATACCAGTCCCCTGCCAGCAGGGCAGGTTCTCCTTCCCTGGACGGCTACTAATCACCCAGGGCCCCACGCCCTATATGCTTTCCCTGTAGTGTGGAGACTCTGATCCCATGTCCCCAGATGCCTGTCCCGTGTCCCATCCCCTGTCCTCAGCAGGGACAGCTCAGGGCAGGCGTGGCTGCATGTGGCTTGAGCGTTCCCTCAAGTCTCCGCCCACTCTCTGTCTCCCCCTACCTCACTTAGCTTCCTTGGTTCCCCGTCAGCTCCTGACCCCAGCCCTGGAGACCTGGCTGAATGTCTCTGTCACTTCCTTAGTCTCTCTCTCTCTCTCTCTCTCTCTATCCAGTTGCTCTGCATTGAACCAGAGCTTTCCTGTGTCAAAGCCTTTACATAAGCTGCTCGCCTCCTTCCTCTGCTACGGAAGCAGCTCCTCGCCACCCTTTGTGTCCTCCTTGAATGTTCCTTTCTCAAGCAGAGGTCCCTGGATGACACCTGCTGCTCCATCTCCTTTGTCACTCTCCACTTTGGCCCTTGATTTTTTTCTTCATCCCACACACGAGTTGTCTTTTTTCCCTGCCTCCTCCACCGTGATGACAGGACCCTGAAGGTGAAATCATCCTATGAAGCAAGTAGTGTAGCCCCTTTCCACACATTAAGAAATCTCTGCTGGGCGTGGTGGTACATGCCTGGAATCCCAGCACTCTTGGAGGCTGAAGCAGGAGGACTGCAAGTTTGAGTCCCACCTGGGCAACTTAGCAAGACTGTGTCTCACAATAAAAAATGCAAAGGGCTAGAGATACAGCTTGGTGTGAAGAACCAGGGTTCACCCCACACGGAAAGGAAGAAAAAGCAGGAGAGAGAGAGAAGGAGGGAGAGAGAGAGACAGAGAGACAGAGAGAGAACCCCATTTGTCTTGTGGCTGAGACGCCCTTGGTGTTTTCAGGTGGGGGATCCTTGCCAAGCTCTTCTTTCTCCCCCACTGAGTGTGCGCCTTTAATCACTCGCCTGTCCTCACGCCCTGCGGTAACAGAGGCTTCCTGAGCACCGACTTAGCTCCTCGCCCCAGCGCTGGCCACAGTGATGGACGAGGCAGTTCTTCCTCCCCGCGCTCCACGCGCAGCCGCAGTGCTGACCTGGCTGTACAGTGAATTTCTCTGCTGAGAGGCCAGCAGCCTCTGAGTGCCCTCTGGGGAAGACCTGCGCCCCACAGGATGGAGAGCACAGCGCAGCCTCTGAAACCAGCCAGGCCCTCCTTCTTCACCCACTTTGTCTTTTATATGTACTGGGGGAGGGGATTGAACAACTTGCAATCCTCCTGCCTCAGCCTCTAGAATAGAATTACATGCCTCAGTCTTTTGCTACTCTGCTCTCACCTACTTAGCCCGGGCTTTCTCCCACTGTGACTAAAGCCCGAGTGCAGCTGATCAGGGGCTGACCAGGCCCCGGACGCGAGGACAGCCCTGCAGGAAGAAGCCTCACTTCCCTGGGCCGCATCAAACTGCCAGTGTCAACAACAGATGGGTCCTCACGCCCTCCACAAGCTTGATGGCTGCCTGGTGCTAGAGAAGAGGGGGTCAGGGCTGCAAACCCCAGCTTTATTTCTTCCAGGGCGAGGCCCACACTGGGCTTCAGAACCAGTCCAGGGCCCAGGAAGCTTCGACTAGAAATCCCACAGTTTGTAAGTGTTTCTCTCAAGTCCGCGTCTTCGGTGTTGGTGCCGTAGTTTCATCAGCTCTTCTGCCTCTGACTTTGGGATTTGCTTCTTCACCCCCTCTTAGAGGAACAAAGAGAAAGCAAGGACTGAGGGAAGGAATTTCCTCTGCTTTCCTGCGTATCTGTGGTTGCTTGTCTTCTAAATGGTATATGCCTCGGTTTCTTCATCTGCAAAGTGGGGAATTAGCTAAATTAATGGACCTTTGTCCTTCATAAACAGCCTTCTGAGTCAGGGGCTGGGCAGGGAGCATGCGATGGGACGAGAGCGTTTTGTTCATGTTTATAAACATAATTTGAATTTCCCATTAATTAGAATTAATTCTGTTTAATAGAAAAGACCTTTCCAATTAAATCACCGGTGTGCAAATTTGGGTGGCTGCTGTCTTTTTTTTTCCTCTCTTAACTTTTAATAAAATGGGTTCCTACTCTATTTTGGGTAAATTCTTAATTTGCAATCTCCCTTTGGCCCATTTCAGTGAAACAGTCTCAACTTTGATTTAGTGTCTCTAACCATTCTTATTTGTATAGAAATTTTTCTTTGATATTGTCTGTCGTCTCATTATGGAAAATCACTTTACAGCTCGAGGTTAATAGCAATATTTATTCAAGGTAATGGTACAGTGTGCTTTAAGATTTTAAAATAAAAACAAATAACCTTTCGTCAAGCGACCGTTTCCGTGAGTCATCTTTTATTTTTGTCTTAAATACGTGGTGTTCCTTTTCCCTAGGAGTGAAAATGATCTTGAACACCACCAGCCCAAAATGCTAACAGATTACAAAGCTAAGTACCTTTGAGTTTTCTCACAAGAAAATGGCCAGCATGGGTATGACCGCAGACTCCTATACTCCCAGCATTTCAGAGGCTGAGGCAGGAGGGTCACTTCGAGTTTGAGGCCAGCCTGGTCTACACAGTGAGAACCTGCCTCAAAACAATAACAAAACAGCTATCTTGTTCCAACCTACTACCCCACTTAGAAGCCTTGTACTCAGGATAATCTTTTTCTTGAAAAGCAAAAGATTTGGGGACAGAGGGAGGTAGAAAAAAAAAAGGAAAAGCTAATGACTTTTCTATATTCCTAGATACACTTTGGGGCCTGGGGATGTAGCTCAGCCTCACAAGTGCTTGCCTGGCAAGTGTGAGGTTGTGAGTTCTATCCCTGGTACCGAAACAAACAACCAACCAACAAAAACCCCAAAGCAACTGAAACTCCTAGATATGCTTTGAGTCCAAACTTGTTATTTTCTAAACTATTCATTGCTAAAGATACAGACACAAAAATGCGTCCTTCTCTGTGTGCGTGGTGCCCACTTCCCCACACCACGGCTTTGGGGGGCTCTGAATTAGAACCCACTTGGTTCCAGATCCGGCCAGTTCATCATGGCTTGGAATTGCCCAAGCTGATCACTTCTCACTCAAGAAAGTCCTTGCACAAAAGAAAACAGGATTAGTCTATCTCATCCCTCCCCCATCCTAAAAGGCAGCCTCCGAACAACTGGACGGCAGCTGGCCTCTGTGAAGTTCCCCCTGGAGGCAGGATCAGGCTGACGCGCCCCACAGAGAAGTCTGAGTGCAGAATCCAGCCCCCTTGGACTCTCTGGGGCTTGCACGAGCTTGCTTCACATCCTGCTGGGCGTCTCTAAACCCAGGGTGCGTGGCAGTGGTAGGGCTTCATTCCACGGGGTCCTGAGCTCAGCCCTTCTGCAGAAATGTTTCATTAGGTCAGCCACTGACTCTGGTGCAACAGTTCGGGGCAAGTCGTTCACTGGCTCAAGCTGCTTTCTGCAAAATGTGTCTGTCGGAGTCAGATGCTCGCTAGGCTCTGATAAACCCGCAGAGCAGGTGGCTTCTGAGTCACAGGTCATTCGCTAGAATCCTAGATCCTTGATCGGTCACCCATTTGCAGGCTCACTGTTGGCTTGAACAGTACCACTGAACCAAAGGTCATATTTGCCTTTAGAGACCAGGAAACGGGTTGATTTTAGGGTTGTTCCAAGGTTCTGAGTGCATAGTGTGGGACTTAGAGAAGAAAACCTCAGTAACCCCCACAATGCCACTTCTGTTTTGAGATGCACCACAATTTGTAGAACTCAACATTTTGAAGCATCTGAGGAAAAAGACACAAATTTGTATGCAGCTACATAAGATAGCTAAGGTGACTATACTACTAACTGTATTAGGTTCTGGAAAAGAACAATTATTGCTCATAGTTTTATCGATTTTGCATATCTATATCTGGTAATCTAAAAAACCCTTTTGAAGGTAACAGTATACAATATAACAACCATTGTTAAATTCTTATCATCTTGTTTTGAAAGCCTATATTGTTATTGTTTTGTGTTTGTTGTTTTTTGCTTTTTGTTTTGCTTTTCTGTGTCTTTTTCTCTCTTAAATAAAAAATAAAGTATAACATTCCTAAATTAATTCATATATTCTCAAAGTTGTACAAACATCACTGCTGGATCCGATGAATCTTATTTTTCTAAAACTGTGTACCAAGGTAAGACAACCAAACATTTCCTTAACGTCTACTCATCTTCCTGTAAGTTGCCGGTACAGGAACTCCAGAAGGCTGATTACATTGCCTCCCTCCTGGCCATTGTAGTTTGTCTATTAAAGTGAGTTTATTAATCTGAACCTCAAGCCTATTCCTTTGATTTAGCTGTTTTCTTCTCCACCCCCAGCAATGAAAGAAATGATGATGGAATACTGGGGCCTACGCATGCTTAAATCTTTTCTTCTTACGCATTAAATCACCGGTGTTGTGTACAGCATTTATTCCAAAAGCGTTTGTCCAGAGGCTCACTCTGCCATCTCCAGAAGCCTGCTTTTGATAACAAGGAGGGGTGGCAGAGCTGATTCGTATGTGGCTTCCTCATTGCAGAGAACCACTCATGTGGGGTAAGAACCAGTTTTTGCTTATCATGTTTATGTCTTTGGATTTCAAATAATTCATTTTTCTCTGACACTGTCTTTTTTAAAACGCAGACTTCCAGAAGAGTAGACAAATAGGTGCCGTAGTTTGTGTATAAAGAAAATACTGGGACCCAAGTGTCCCTGTAGAATTGCTTAGCATCAGTAACAAAGAATTTATAGAAGACCCTCCAGTGAATGCCCGCATAGACAGACTCATGGTGCTCCAAAAGGCTATCTGGTTGATACGAAGACTTTCTGGAAGAAAATGTCAGGAACAAATAAGAGTCCAGAGTATTTCACAATGGGGTCATGGATTCCCACTCAGTACATTTTGGATACTGACAGAAATGACAGTGAAGAGTGGCTGTCGTACTCGTGACAGAGCTGTAATTCTAGCAGCATTGCCGTAATAGATGGAGCTCCTTTTTCATTACCCAGTTCTCTTGTAAGTCTCTTGTTCTAGGGTATTACGCATCTACTAGGTGTGAAACCGTGGGGAAGTTTTCACGATTTGCTGAAAGATCCTTTCCACTCTCACGTGACAAAGAGTGCAAGGACACGGTCACATTCCTTCGCACCAGACCCAAAGGAGCATCCAAGCTATTTCACAGTGCTAGGATTTTACTGAACCCAAGAGTGGAAAGGATCTTAGAATAAGGACGTTATTGGCTAACACTTGGAAATCTTCTGTAGCAATGAGCTTCCCATCGCGATGGTATTTATTGTAAAGGGATCTGAACTGTCATATAATGCAATTACAATCAAAAATATAATTATGAGTGAGCGGATGTGGAGGGAATATGGCAGAGGAGATTAATTAGAGACAGGTAGTTCCGGGGCTCCTCCAAGGGCTGCTCACTGATTCCGGGGGAGCCCTGGGCTCTCTGCAGGTTTCTCTTTGCTCCCGTCTTTCCTTCCCTGGGGGCTGGTGCGAAAGGGAGGGTCTTTTCTTCAGCACCCCGATCTGAAGCTCCGGTGTTTAAGAGCCTGAACTCATTTCTTTAAAATAACTTCTAGAAATCACCCTGCTAGCTGTTAAAAGATAACTTATCTTTTGAGATCTCCGAAGATGGCTCCAGATTTGCAAATTGCTTTTTAAAATAAAGCAACTTTCGGAGGACCAGGGATCGAGTCCCCAAAGCTCCAGTGAAGAGAAACGTACCTAACACCGCCGCCTACTCCACTGTCGGTGGCTTCCAAAACAGCTGTCACTGGGCACCATTGTCCCTCTCCTCTGCCGAATGAGGTCTGATGTTAGATCAGGGATGTGACCACTCTCATCTTCTTGTCTTCCCACTCACCTACACACTTCGCAGCCCTCTTGCTCAGCGAGAGCCTCTGCTAACACTGTGCAGTGGGTCTACTGCTGGGTGGAAGACTTGTTTTGCAGGAAGCTATGGCATTTGGATGGACAAAAACTGTGTCCATCAGTGGCATTAGGGAATTTAAAGACTATCTCGAGAAAATAGAGTGTAGTTGTTGGTTGATTGTGTCAGCTGGAGAAGTTTAGAAGCTTAACTAAATTGGCTTATCAATTTTGTACCCTAGAGTGTAGAAGACCCACCTAGGGTAGTTCATCACCTGGGTGGTATAAAGGGGAAGGAGGAAGGACAGAGATTCAGTCCTTCTGAGGAGCTCCAGTCTTCACCTTCAGCTTGGATGTCACCACCTGGTTTACAGCACAGGCTCTTTAGACTCTGCCTTGGACCCTTCTGCCTTCCAGTGTCGCTATTCCAGCCTAGGTTCTTCCAGTGTGGACTCTTTAGCCATCTGTCGCAGATCCACTGGCCTCCTGATGCGGACTTGCATGGAACACTGCAGTGAGCTCCAGACCTTGGATTGAATCCTTCGGCCTCCAGCGTGCAGACCCCCTCTGTACACTTCCTCATTCAACTCTGTGGCTGACCATTGTAAGCCAGTCTTATAATTTCTTACACATTTGGGTATCTTGTGTTCTGTCTCTAGTAAAACCCTGACATAGAGGTAACATTCACCACGTTTTGTTGGGTACTCTTAGCTCCAAACTTCAGCAAGCAGCAATTAGAAATATTGGTATGACTTAACCTAGCCCATCCTCAATCTTGACTTCTTTTAACACATCAAGATGTGTCTACTTGTGGTCAGTGAGAAGCAGAAACTAGTCTTCAACCAGGAACAAGAATTGTGTGACCCTCCACCTTCCAAGACAACATGATCAAGTATACTGTGTTGACCATCAACTGCCAGGAGCACGGTTCCAGGCCTCGCCTGTTGCTGACTCCGGGGTCATTTAACTCGCTGCCTCTCCACTTCCCAATCCAGTTCTCTTTACTATGCATGCCAAGGCCTTGCAGAAGTGGACTATTTTAAATGGCCTGTTGCCAAGCATCCAAGTGGGTAATAATTTTATAGGAATAAAGAACAGCAATTTTTTCCCCAGCTAACTTCTAGCCCAGGTTGATATCACATCAGGATGAAGTTACGGCCTGCTGCTGTATAGGGCTTGGAATCAGCAGTCTGGCAGAAGGGCACTTCCAGTAGTGTGCATTGTTAAAGTGGCAGCAAGCAAAAGGTGCTTGTCCTGTTTCTAAACAACAGGAAAGATGGGGCCGGCTGGAGCTGACCGCTGAGCCAACCTTGTGGAGATGCAACAGAGCCCAGGCTGAAGAGGAGGGGGATGTCCAGGTCCCTAGGCTGCTCATTGTCATCCCATAGAGCAAAGGCTTATTTCTTAAATCTTCACCACAGGCCGAGGAATCCAAGAGGCTACAGATGACTGTTAACAAAGAGGGGAGAGAAAGAAAAATAAAGAAAGAAATGAATGAATGCCACGGAAGCACCCTGGGATTCTTTATATGATCCAAAGTGATCAACCATCAGTTCTTGCCCAGAGAACATTTCAGCATTGCTTTCCAGTCCAAGCTACCAGCAAGAACTCCCTCTAGAAAGAGCTCTGGCGGGTATCACTACACAGAGGCGTCAGGGGAGGAAGCTGCTAGCACCAGCCTGCTGTCGCCTTTGGGGGGACAGCAGGCAACCTGCTGAGTGTTTCACCCCAAAGTCTCTGTGTGATCACACAAAACCTTGGCTTGGTCATTTGTTTAGGTGTTTTAATAAAGCTGATGCAAAAAAAGAGTGAAATTACAGGTGCCAGTTCCCATTGTAGAGTGCTGATAAACAACTTACCATTTTGCAGTGGCTGGTCACATCTGGAGCCTTTTGGGATGCAGAAGTACTGGAAGGATTATTGCAAAACTTAAAGATACTTTTGCTGCCATTACTTCGTTTTTTTAACCTAAATTAGTGGGGGTTGGGGGGGCCTTTTTTTTTAAGAGCATAGTAAGGCTTATATCATAAATTCATTTAAACCCTAATCAGACAGCAGGCTAGAAAAGGGGTTAGGTTTAGAATAGTTTGCTTGAAAACTTTTCCAAATTGACCTTAAATAGACAGAGGCTGGAATAAAACTATGGATTGGTGGATTCCAGTTTTTGAAACCTGGCACGCTGTCAGATTCCTTGGTTTCGGTCCCCTACCTGACCTTGATCTGTCTTCATGGGCAGCCCTCTTCATTGTGCCATTGTGCCTTAGCGTGTCCTGTGCACCGTTCTTTTTTTTTTTTTTTTTTTTTTTTACAGAGTTGTGATTTTTCCAGAACCA